>WNWK01023642.1:0-30810 GCA_009830355.1 Cherax destructor | reverse complement strand
AGGCAGGGTCAGTACTGGGTGCGGTATCAGGAAGGGGCCCGGGGTAGTGGGTTCATGGATTGGGTCAGCCATGGTTAGGTTCCTCTTTTTTTTTATTTTTAAGAAAAAAGAAAGAAAAGAAAATAAAAATAAAAAAAAAGAATAAAAAAGGGGGAACGTGGAGGAATAGCTCCTAGGAGGAATGAAAGGAGCGCAAATCCCCTCCGTGCCCAAGAGGACCTCAACACCGCAAGTAGTGCAAATGCTGCATGGAACCCGTGCCATACCCTACCCTTCATGCCAGTAAACCAGCAATCCGGGATAGCAACTCACATCCACCGAGCCATCTCGGCGGACAAAGAGAGGGCGGCCGGATATCTGCCACAAAGCATACCCCCTTCGGCCACCCCCCCGGAATCGAAAGGTGGCTCCAGAGATACACCCGTCGCCCGAAAGATACCCAAAGCCACCCCCGGGTGACCAGAGAGGGATCGGGACATCCCCAGGCGATCCAGATTCCACGGCAAACTACACCACCGCCAAGGACCTCAACGGAATGGGATGGACTACGATACCCTTCCCCCTACCTAGGAACTAGAATGCCTGAGGAGAGAAGCTCCCAGGGTAAAACTGGGAAGGAAATAAGGGAGGGATGAGGAGGAGGAGGAGGAAAGGGAAAAGGGAGGATGGGGAAGATGGGAAAAGGGAGGGGGGATTGGGGGGTAATTAGGTTCGGTCTGAGGAAGAAGACCAAGAGGTCCAATTCCTCAGACCGATAGCCTCTTTACCACGACAAGGAGCCCCCCTTAAAGAGGGTATACAAGTGGAAAATGGGTATTAACAAAGGGGATATAAATAAGGTCTTGAGGATATCTCTCCAAGAGAGAACCCGCAATAATGGATTCAAATTAGATAAGTTTAGATTTAGAAAGGATATAGGAAAGTATTGGTTTGGAAATAGGGTAGTTGATGAGTGGAACAGTCTGCCTAGTAGGGTTATTGAAGCAAGGACCTTTGGTAGTTTTAAATTTAGGTTGGATAAATTCATGAGTGAGAGGGGTTGGATTTGAGTGGGACTCGCAAATGAGTGAATGGAATTGACAAAGCTTATTTCTTGGGTAGCATTGAAAATTGGACTGAGCAAGTGTTCTGTTAGTGGGACGGATTGTGAAGGATCTGCCTAGTATGGGCCAACAGGCCTGCTGCAGTGTTCCTCCTTTCTTATGTTCTTATGGATATACAGATAAGTGATGATTCCAGGATTCTTCGCGCACTCAGAATCTGCAGCAGTGAGTTCCTTGAGGAAGAATGCTCCCTTATTGAGCAAGTTTTTTCTAAACTTAACTATCCTCATCACTTCATTAGAGACTGTAGACGACGGGCATTAAACATCTTCAACACACCCAGAGAAGATACTGCCGAGAAAAGATACATAGTCCTCCCCACCAACTCCATTGCCAAACACGTTTCCAACATTTTTTCCAATACCTCATTCAGAGTATCTACCTCCACATCCACCACCATCAAGGACATTACCAGTAACAGACAGGACAAGCTTCAATCAACTGCAGGGGTATACACAATTCCTTGTAATGACTGCAGCAAATTATACATCGGCAAAACATCCAGAGACCTCCAAACACGCATTTCAGAACACCAGTACGCAGGCAGATCTGACGACCCAAGAAGTGCCTGTGTTCAACACCGAAATTTACACAACCATTTAATCAACTACAGAAACGCAAGACTCATCGCCAGAGAAGACAACACTCAATACCGAAGAATCCTGGAATCATCACTTATCTGTATATCCAACAACTTCAACCAGAACAACGGCTTCTACAACATAGCTGAACCTATTGCCAAGAAACTTCTTCAACGCTATCCCACATAGAACTCAAGAATGGAACATTGCAGGTCCTTTAAGTCACACAAGGTTTTAAACTATCTCACTACTTTGAAGACTGTCACATGCAGCATTCTCCACCTGACAATCTTATAAATACTCATGTTACTCTTTTTCCAGGTAGATCTGTCTGTGACTCGATAAAGCCCACTGTGTGGGCGAAACGTTGTCAATAAAGGATCACACTATACTGCTTATGTGTTTATTTTTCCTTAATGAAAGGTGTTGGAGAGCTGTGATAAAAGAAAGGCCTTGAAATCAATATAGGAAACAGACAATCCAGAAACTTAGAGATTCAAAGACGCTAGAAATGAATACACCAATATAAGGAAAGAGGAGAAAGAAATTTTGAAAAGGAAATAGTAGACGAGAGCAAGGTAGAACAAACCTTTTATTTAAGTTTGTAAAAAGTAAACTTAATGTTAAAGACAAAATACAAAGAATAAATAACGACGGCAAACACTCTGATATACATTTGATGAGTTTCGAGAGTCTATTCTCGGAGCCCGGCCATGGACCAGGCTCGTGCCATGGAGGTAGAGGAAGTGTGTGAAGTATTGATAAGTTTCAGAGTGTGTGTATAACAGAAGATATTTTTCATGCAGGAGACAGGCAGCTGAATTACAGGATATTGGAATTACTAAAGAGGAAGTTAAGAAATTGGTAATAGATGCTGATATGTGTCAGGGAAACGCCTTCCCCTGAACAAAATATTGATGGAAAAATTAATAAATAATAGTAAACCGAAGGATATATATAATATGTTTTTTTCTGGATTTTAATAAAATTAAATAGAAATAAAAAAGAAATATATCCGTTGTGGTTCAGGTCTGTTGGTGAGACAGGAGGTAATAACCGGAGACGGGGAGAATAGATGATGGTTGTCTCCGAGTAGGTGGTATGTCTCCGGAGTAGATGGTGAATCTCCTGGGACCACTAGGTTGAAATACACACTGTAGGTATCCAAAGGGAGATGAGATCTTCAGCAACACCCTCTAACGCACACAAGTTAGAAACTAGAGAGAGGAGTTGTTGTGGAATTCCCGTTAAGTCCAGGGAAATCTTGCTCGTAAGTCATGCGTCTGTCCTGGAGAACCAGTCCAGCGGCAGAGCTGATAATAAAGAAAATATTCTGGTTACCATGAGTCTTAAAACATTTAAGATGGAAAAAGGTGTTTCAAAATGGACAAGTCACAACTGGTAACCAAAGAAAACAATAATCAAACACAAGAAATACTCCTGGTAGATCGCCTTACCTGATTCGGAGAAGAGTGAAGGTGAAGTGACTTTCCACTCCCCAACCAACACCAGGTAAGAGTCATACTACCAGGAGTAGAAAGTAAAAACCCTCAACAGACACCCGGGAACAAGAGTTTTGCCCCAGCCCGCTAGATGGAAGTGCGGGCTGTAACTCATTAACGATACTCCCGGCTGACTGAATATGAAAAAAAAATCTATAGGACCAGATGGTATAGCACCTTGAGTCTTAAAAGAATCTGCGGATAAGTTATCTTATCCACTTTGGATTTTTTTTTTAAGATTTCACTACAGAAAGGTGAATTAGCAACATATGGAAGATGACACAAATTGGCATGCAGTGGCAGAATCCTGCCACTGAATGTGGCAGGATTCGAAGAAATAACTTTCAAAACGAGCTTGGTGCCTGGGGGTATGGGGAAACATCGTCTGGCTCCGGCTGGACGCTCATAATTATCGCGGGTCTAGCTCTGTGGTAAAGTACTGGTTACTCTGATACAGAGTTTGCAGGTTCGAGTCCTGCTGTGGACGTAGAGACAATGTTTATATATAATTTCGCCTAATACTTTTAGTAACTCCACACCACCACCTAATTTCCACACTCCGAATTCTCTGCATAATATTTACACCACACATTGCCCTTAGACAGAACATCTCCACTGCCTCCAGCCGCCTCCTCGCTGCAGCATTTACAACCCATGCTTTACACCCATATAAGAGTGTTGGTACCACTATACTTTCATACATTCCCTTCTTTCCCTCCATGGATAACGTATTTTGTCTCCACAGATACCTCAACGCACCACTCACCTTTTTTCCTTCAAATTCTATGGTTAACCTCATCCTTCATAAACCCATCTGCTGTCAAGTCAACTCCCTAATATCTGAAAACTTCCATACTTCCTCTCTCCAATGTGATATCCAATTTTTCTTTATTTAAATCGTTTGATACCCTCATCACCTTACTCTTATCTATGTTCACTTTCAACTTTCTACCTTTACACACCCTCCCAAACTCGTCCACTAACCTTTGCAACTTTTCTTTAGAATCTCCCATAAGCAGAGTATCATCAACAAAAAGTAACTCCCATTTTGTACTTGATTCCCCATAATTTAATCCCACCCCTCTCACCAACACTCCATCTATAAATATATTAAACAACCATGGTGACATTACACATCCCTGTCTAAGACCTACTTTTATCGGGAAGTAATTTCCCTCTCTCCTACACACCCTTACCTGAGACTCACTATCCTCATAAAAACTCTTTACAGCATTTAGTAACTTATTACCTATTCCATACACCTGCAACATCTGCCACATTGCTTCCCTATCCACTCTATCATATGATCATATACCTTTTCTAAATCCATAAATGCAATGAAAACTTCCCTACCTTTATCTAAATACTGTTCACATATAGTATGCTTCAATGTAAACACTTGATCTACACCCCCCCTACCCACTCTAAAGCCTCCTTGCTCATCTGCAATCCTACTCTCTGTCTTACCTCTAATTCTTTCAATAATAACCCTACCATACACTTTACATGGTATACTCAGTAAACTTATTCCCCTATAATTTTTACAGTCTTTTTTTGTCCCCTTCCCTTTATATAAAGGAACTATACACGTGATCTGCCAATCCCTAGGTACCTTCCCCTCTTTCATACATTTAAACAAAAATACCAACCAATCCAACACTATATCTCCCCTTGATTTTAACATTTTTGTCATGATCCCATCAGTTCCAGCTGCTTTACCCCCTTTCATTCTATGTAATGCCTCACGCACCTCCCCCACACTCACATCCTGCTCTTCTTCACTCCTAAAAGATGTTATACCTCCATGGCCAGTGCATGAAATTACCGCCTCCCTTTATTCATCGACATTTAAAAGTTCCTCAAAATATTCCTGCCATCTACCCAATACCTCCAGCTCCCCATCTACTAATTCCCCTACTCTGTTTTTAACTGACAGATCCATTCGTTCCCTAGGCTTAACATGTTTATCTCCAATTTTTTTTCATATTTTCAGCAAAATTTCTTGTCAGAGCCTCTCACACTCTTTCATCTGCTCTCCTTTTGCACTCTCTCACCACTCACTTCACCTTTCTTTTAACTCTCCATATAATCTGCTCTTCTTATAACACTTCTGTTTTGTAAAAGCCTCTCATAAGCTACTTTTTTTCTCTTTTATCACACCCTTTACTTCTTCATTCCACCACTCACTTCTCTTTCCTCCTGCACCCACCCTCCTATAGTCTCAAACTTCTGCCTCACATTCTAATACTGCATTTTTAAAACTATCAAAACCCTCTTCAACCCCCCCACTACTCATACTTGCATTAGCCCACCTTTCTGCCAATAGTTGCTTGTATCTCACCCTAACTTCCTCCTCCCTTAGTTTATACACTTTCACCTCTCTCTTACTTGCTGTTGCCATTTTCCTTTTGTCCCATCTACCTTTTACTCTAACTGTAGCTATAACCAAATAATGATCTGATATATCCATTGCCCCGCTATGAACATGTACATCCTGAAGCCTACCGGTCAACCTTTTATCCACCAATACTTAGTCTAACAAACTACTTTCATTATGTGCTTTTTCATACCTTGTATACTTATTTATCCCCCTTTTCATAAAATATGTATTACTTCTTACCAAACCTCTTTCTACACATAGCTCAATTAAAGGCTTCCCATTTTCATTTATCCCTGGCACCCCAAATTTACCTACTACTCGCTCCACAGCATTTTTACCCACTTTAGCATTGAGATCCCCAACCACAAGTACTCTCTCACTTGGTTCAAAACTCCCCATGCACTCGCTCAACATTTCCCAAAATCTCTCTCTCTCCCCTCTACACTTCTCTCTTCTCCAGGTGCATAAACAGTTACTATAATCCACTTTTTACATCCAACCCTTATTTTACGCCACATAATCCTTGAATTTATACATTTATATTCCCTCTTTTCCAGCCATAACTTATTCTTCAACATTATTGCTACACCTTCTTTAGCTCTAACTCTATTTGAAACCCCTTACCTAATCCCCTTTATTTCTCCCCACTGAAATTCACTTAAAGCCAGGACATCCAGCTTCTTTTCATTCATAACATCCACAATTATCTCTTTCTTATCATTCGCACGACATCCACACACATTCAAACATCCCACTTTGACGGTTTTCTCCTTTTTAGTAAGTTATATGGGAAAAGAAGTTACTAGCCCATTGTTCCCGGCATTTTTGTTGACTTCTACAACATGCATGGCTTACGGAGGAAGGATTCTTATTCCATTTCCCCATGGATATGAAAGGAAAAGCAATAAGAACAAGAACTATTAAGATAAGATCAAAGAAAACTCAGGTGAGTGTGTATACATAAACGTGTACATTCATGTGTAGTGTGACCTAAGTGTAAGTAGAAGTAGCAAGATGTACCTGAAATCTTGCATGTTTATGAGATAGAAAAAAAGACACCAGCAATCCTACCATCATGTAAAACAAATACAGGCTTTCGTTTTACACTCACTTGGAAGGACGGTAGGTCAATTAGCAAGAACTCATTTAAAATTAAGTCCTTTCTAAAATTTGCTCTTATACATTTAAACATAGATTTTTTCATTTGTGTTAATATAAAAATTGATGATTTTGTACCAAAAGTACCTTAGGAACTTACCTAACCTTATTATAACAAGCACAATTTAATTTAGCCTAATCCAACTAAATATATTTTATGTAAGTTTACAATAATTTAATAATAAACAAACAATGAAATACGTATATATTTTTTTCGTTAGATTCAGAATGATTTTTGTGAAATTATTGCATACACAATTTTTTGCTTGCTCTATTCGGCAAGAAGTGTGTTGCTATTTAAGCCAAAATCGCTAGTTTTACCTATTCGGCACGTATATATATATATATATATATATATATATATATATATATATATATATATATATATATATATATATATATATTGGAGACCCTCATCCTCAGAGAAGACAATAAACGTACCTCAGGGAAAACTCGAGGTTCTCCCGGAGCTGTTTGAATATTTTTCTCCTACCACCCCTATATATGATCATGGAATGCTTTATTAACAGACAGAATACATCAATGGAAAACATGAACATGAATAAATGGTACAATATATCAAAGATTATGAATCTCCTCCAGCTCCTCCGAAGCCGGACGCAAGCCAAGTATGCAGCATGCGTTTCCCCTCTGGATGGCCATGCTGAGACGCTGGAACATGAACGTGGCTGCCCTTGGGTCCCTGGTGGTGTCGATGAGTCTGGATCCCAGTTCTTTACGGAAACGTGTTGCATTTTTTCCCCACGCTCCCAAGGTCTCTGATCCCACTGGGACAAATTGATACTGTTGGCTTATGTCCCTCTACTTGCCGTTCTTGTACTCCTCTCTGTGGTCAGCAGCTCCTCCCTGTCGCCCTACACTGTGATGGATGTAGGTGTCAGCCAGTGTCGACACACAGGTATAATCCCATGCTAAGAGCTTGCCATTCTTCCAAGGATAGATGGTGATCCCGTCAGGGCGGTTTGCTGGGTTGTGGGCGTTGTTGGCTGCTAGTGATCGAGGCTCTCTCTCAGCTGGGCATCCAGCTGTAGCAAGGGTTCTCTTTATGATGTCGTTGACCTCATTGTGTCTTGCATGCCAACCCTTGGTTTTAGAACAGTTAAGACCATGTAGACCATATTGGTCGGCTTGCGCATCGCTGCAAATACACGTATATTCCGTGTGAATAGGGGCAGCAAGGCGCAGAGCCACTGCAATATGAAGGGTCTTAGGGTCGAGGCGTGTTCCCATGGCCGAAATGGGAACTGTTTGGAGGAAGTCCCCAGAGTGAGGTGCACTCACAGCTAGGAGACGGGCAGTTTCCCTGTCTGATGTTACGGCCCTAAGCATATTGGCAAGTATCTTTTCAGCGATGGGGCCGTCCCAGCTTGACTGTTTGTAGGCCAGTTCTTCACTAGGTTTTGGTGTTGGAGCAGCAAGAGTCTCCCATTCAGTATATATATATACACACACATACATACATACATACATTTAGATATACTGTTTTGGCAGTGATTTGTGGTTTAATGCATTCAGTTCAGTATAGTTGCAGTAATGGTATACGGTAATGGTATGCCATCACCTTGTCATAGAACTCCAGTAAGTTTGTGACACAGGATTTCCCTTCCCTGAACCCATGCTGGTTGTCGTGAATAAGCTCATTCCTTTATAAGTGCTCCACCACTCTTCTTTATGACTTTGTATACTATATGTGTCAGTGATACTGATCTGTAGTTTAGTGCTGCCTCTCTGTCTACATTTGCTGTCTTCCACACCTCAAGTAGTCCTCAATTAGTCGCCCTGTTTCGATAGATGTGTTGAAGATTGTTGTTAGTGGTACGCAGAATGCCTTTGCTCCCTCTCTCAGGACCCACGGAGTGATGTCCCGCCTCATTGTCTTTTAGGTATCTAGGTATCTAGTTCACTTAGTAGTCTCTTTACCTCCTCAGCTGTATGTGTTGTGTGTGTATGCTTATGTGCATGCATACATACTCACCTATTTGTGGTTGCATGGGTCGAGTCTCAGCTCCTGCCCCCCCCTCCCTTTTTGCTGACCTCTACAGATATATAAAAATACAAGTGGTGTGTGGCATGTTCGATCTTGGGAGAAGGAGCGGGAAGCATTGAGGGCCTAAGCATGGGCTTCGTTTCTGGCATCAAGTGCGATCAAGAGCGTCGCTTTTGGTGGCAATTGCTCTTGTGGGCGTTGTTTCTGGTGGCATTTGCTGGCGTGGATGTCGTTTCTGGTGGCAGTTGCTGGTGTGGGCGTCGTTTCTGGTGACATTTGTTGGCATGGGCGTCGTTTCTGGTGGCATTTGCTGGCGTGGGCGTCGTTTCTGGTGGCATTTGCTGGCGTGGGCGTAGTTTCTGGTGGCATGTGGGTAGCGGTGAAACACCAGTCTCCTGGCAGGGGTCCACCTGGGTACTATTGTGCCCTCCCCCGGGATGGGGCAGCCTCCGTCTACCCTCCCTCCATGCCCCAGCTTCCCTTCCTGCCCCAGCCTTCTTCTCTCCTCTCTCCCTGACCCAGCCTCCTTCCCTCCCTGCCTTCCCCAGCATCCCTCTACTCTCCCTTTCTGACCCAGCTTCCCTCTATTCTCCCTTCCCCAGCCTTCCACTACCCTGCCTCCCTCACTGTCTTCCCCTGCATCCCTTCCTGCCTCAGCCTCCCTCTGTCCTCTCTCCCTGTCCCAGCCTCCCTCTATCCTCCCTGCCCCAGTCTCCCACTACCCTCCCTGCCTTCCCCAGCCTCCCTTTATCTTCCCTCCCTGCCCCAGCCTCCCTCTGTCCTCTCTGCCTCAGCCTCCCTCTATCCTCCCTCCCATCCCCAGCCTCCTACTACCCTCCCTCCCAGTCCCAGCCTTCTTTAACCCTCCTATTACCTTCCTCGCCTTCCTCCCTGCCCCAGCCTCCCTCTATCCTTCCTCCCCCAGCCTTCCTCTATCCTCCCTTCCTGCCCCAGCCTCCTATATCCTTACTCCCTGCCCCAGCCTCCTATATTCTTACTCCCTGCCCCAGCCTCTATTATCCCTCCCTGCCCCAGCCTCTATTATCCCTCCCTGTCCCAGCCTCCTAATACCCTCCTTGCCTTCCCCAACCTCCTTCTATCCTCCCTGTCCCAGCCTCCTCCTATCCTCCCTGTCCCAGCCTCCTATCCTCCCTGCCCCAGCCTCCCTCTATCCTCCCTGCCCCAGCCCCTCTCTATCCTTCCTGTCCCAGCCTCCCTCTATCCTCTCTGTCCTCCCTGTACCAGCCTCCCTCTATCCTCTTTGTCCCAGCCTCCCTCTATCTTCCCTGCCCCAGCCTCCCTCTATCCTCCCTGTCTCAGCCTCCCTCTATCCTCTGTCCCAGCCTCCCTCTATCCTCTGTCCCAGCCTCCCTCTATCCTCTGTCCCAGCCTCCCTCTATCCTCTGTCCCAGCCTCCCTCTATCCTTCCTATCCCAGCCTCCCTTTATCCTCTCTATCCTCCCTGTCCCAGCCTCCCTCTGTCCTCCCTGTACCAGCCTCTCTCTATCCTCTCTGTCATAGCCTTCCTCTATCCTCACTGTCCAAGCCTCCCTCTGTCCTTTCTGCCTCAGCTTCCCTCTGTCCTTTCTGTCCCAGCCTCCCTCTGTCCTCCCTGTCCCAGCCTTCCTCTGTCCTCCCTGTCCCAACCTTCCTTTGCCATCCCTCTATGCCACAGTCTCTGTGTCCATGTCTCAGTGTGAGGGAAAAGTCGATCAGTTGGGCTTATGATAAGTATTTCAGACTCCAAGAGACTGTTACTGTGTGTCGCCGCCCGCACTGCCATCTAGCGCGCTGCTGTAAAACGCCAAATTTCTTTTAGTCTTTTTGTTTCTTTTTCTGGTAGTATTAACTTGGTTTGCGTGGGAGTTCGGGAAAGTACTTCACTTCCGCTCTTATCCTGATCAGGTAGGGTGATCTACCAGGAATATTGTTTCATTTTTTTTGTATTTAACCTGGTTACCAGTAATGATATTGAAGTACAATTACCACCCTTTGTCTTTTATCAGTGTTATACTTAATAACCATCTTTTAGCTAGTTTTTTTTTTTTTGTCATTGCTGGCGTGGTCATCCACAGTAGACGCTCCACATTTTGGAGCGAGATCCCAGGCGACGGGACTTATTGGGTAAATCGATTTCTCATCTCTCTTTTGCGATCTGAAGTGGGATACTGTGAACCAGAAATGACAGCAGCTTCTCCATCTATTTAACATCAAACTACCACCACCTACCAGAATAAAAAAAAAAACATATCTTCATTACTTCCTAAGAAGACATCTTGGTCTAAGAAAAGTATCCTGTCTCAAGATCTCACTTGAACCAACGGTGGCCTTGTTTTGTTTTGTTATTTAATTAAATAGGTAGTAAGTTGGTAGACAGCAACCACCCAGGGACGTACTACCGTCCTACGAAATGAGTGTGAAACATAAGCCTGTAATTGTTTTGTATGATGGTAGGATTGCTGGTGTCTTTTTCTGTCTCATAAACATGCAAGGTTGCAGGTATGTCTTGCTACTTCTATTTACACTTAGGTAACACTACACATACATGTACAAGCATATATATATATATATATATATATATATATATATATATATATATACTAACCCCTCTGGGTTTTTCTTCTATTTTGCTTCCTAGTTCTTGTTCTTTTTTATATCTTCTTATCTCCATGGGGAAGTGGAACAGAATTCTTCCTCCGTAAGCTATGCGTGTCGTAAGAAGCGACTAAATGCCGGGAGCAATGGGCTAGTAACCCCTTCTCCTGTATAAATTACTAAAAAGATAAGGAAAAACTTCAGAAGATTGGGATGTTTGAATGTGCATGGATGTAGTGCGGATGATAAGAAAGAGATGATTGCTAATGTTATGAATGAAAAGAAGTTGGATGTCCTGGCCCTAAGCGAAACAAAGCTGAAGGGGGTAGGCGAGTTTCAGTGGGGAGAAATAAATGGGATTAAGTCAGGAGTATCTGAGAGAGTTAGAGCTAAGGAAGGGGTAGCAATAATGTTGAAGGATCAGTTATGGAGAGAGAAGAGGGAACATAAATGTATAAATTAAAGGATTATGTGGATTAAAATAAGGGTCGGATGTGAAAAGTGTTTCATAATAAGTGCGTATGCACCTGGAGAAGAGAGGAGTGTAGAGGAGAGAGAGAGATTTTGGGAGATGTTAAGCGAGTGTGTAGGAACGTTTGAGCCAAGTGAGAGAGTAATCGTGGTAGGGGACCTAAATGCTAAAGTAGGAGAAGCTTTTAGAGAGGGGGTGGTAGGTAAGTTTGGGGTGCCAGGTGTAAATGATAATGGGGAGCATTTGATTGAACTTTGTATAGAAAGGGGTTTGGTTATAGGTAACACATATTTTCAGAAAGGATAAATAAGTATACAAGATATGATGTAGGGCGAAATGACAGTAGTTTGTTGGACTACATATTGGTAGATAAAAGACTGTTGGGTAGACTTCAGGATGTACATGTTTATAGAGGGGCCACAGATATATCAGATCACTTTTTAGTTGTAGCTACAGTGAGAGTAAAAGGTAGATGGGATACAAGGAGAATGGAAACAGCAAGTAAGAGAGAAGTGAAGATTTATAAACTAAAGGAGGAGGCGGTTAGGGTAAGATACAAACAACTGTTGGAAGACAGATGGGCTAGTGAGAGTATAGGCAGTGGGGTAGAAGAGGTATGGGGTAAGTTTAAGAATATAGTGCTAGAGTGTTCACCAGAAGTTTGTGGTTATAGGAAAGTGAGTGCGGGAGGGAAGAAGAGCGATTGGTGGAATGATGATGTAAAGAGAGTAGTAAGAGAGAAAAAGTTAGCATACGAGAGGTTTTTACAAAGTAGAAGTGATGCAAGGAGGGAGGAGTATATGGAGAGAAAAAAAAAAGGTTAAGAGAGTGGTAAAGCAGTGTAAAAAGAGAGCAAATGAGAGGGTGGGTGAGATGTTATCAAAAAATTTTGTTGAAAATAAGAAAAAGTTTTGGAGAGAGATTAACAAGTTAAGAAAACCTAGGGAAAGAATGGATTTGTCAGTTAAAAATAGGAGAGGAGAGTTATTAAATGGAGAGTTAGAGGTATTGGGAAGATGGAGGGAATATTTTGAGGAATTGTTAAATGTTGATGAAGATAGGGAAGCTGTGATTTCGTGTATAGGGCAAGGAGGAATAACATCTTATAGGAGTGAGGAAGAACCAGTTGTGAGTGTGGGGGAAGTTCGTGAGGCAGTGAGTAGAATGAAAGGGGGTAAAGCAGCTGGGATTGATGGGATAAAGATAGAAATGTTAAAGGCAGGTGGGGATATAGTTTTAGAGTGGTTAGTGTTTTTATTTAATAAATGCATGGAAGAGGGTAAGGTACCTAGGGATTGGCACAGAGCATGCATAATTCCTTTGTATAAAGGCAAAGGGGACAAAAGAGAGTAAAAGTTATAGGGGAATAAGTCTGTTGAGTGTACCTGGTAGAGTTATTATTGAAAGAATTAGGAGTAAGACGGAGAGTCATGGAGTGAATGATGAAAGTTTTTCTTTGTCGGGCCACCCTGCCTTGGTGGGAAACGGCCGATGTGTTAATAATAAAAAAAAAATCATTTTTTTCATTATTCTTTTTCCTCAAAGTTATTTATTATTTCTTTTTCAATATTTTAGATCAGGAGGCAGGCATTTTCCTGACACCCAGCCACAACCTCCCTCTTTCCATGCCATAGCTTCCCTCTATCCTCTCTGAGGAAGAAAATGTTCACCGCTGAGACCTCCTTCATTTTGGGTGGTCGATCTGAACATATAAGTAAATGTTTGTTATTGTAGCACCACCTGTTGTAGTACTACCTGGTGCAGCACCACCTGTTGTAGCACTACCTGGTGCAGCACCACCTGTTGAAGTACTACCTGGTGCAGCACCACCTGTTGTAGTACTACCTGGTGCAGCACCACCTGTTGTAGCACTACCTGGTGCAGCACCACCTGTTGTAGTGCTACCTGGTGCAGCACCACTTGTTGTAGTACTACCTGGTGCAGCACCACCTGTTGTAGTACTACCTGGTGCAGCACCACCTGTTGTAGTACTACCTGGTGCATCATCACCACCTGTTGAAGTACTATCTAGTGCAGCACCACCTGTTGTAGTACTACTTGGTGCAACACCTGTTGTAGCACTACCTGGTGCAGCACCATCTGCTGTAGTACTACCTGGTGCAGCACCACCTGTTGTAGTGCTACCTGGTGCAGCACCACTTGTTGTAGTGCTACCTGGTGCAGCACCACATGTTGTAGTACTACCTGGTTCAGCACCACCTGTTGTAGTACTACCTGGTGCATCACCACCTGTTGAAGTACTATCTAGTGCAGCACCACCTGTTGTAGTACTACCAGGTGCAGCACCACTTGTAGTACTACCTGGTGCAGCACCACCTGTTTTAGTACTACCTGGTGCAGCAACACCTGTTTTAGTACTACCTGGTGCAGCACCACCTGTTGTAGTACTACCTGGTGCAGCACCACCTGTTGTAGTACTACCTGGTGCAGCACCGCCTGTTGTAGTACTACTTGGTGCAACACCTGTTGTAGCACTACCTGGTGCAGCACCACCTGTTGTAGCACTACCTGGTGCAGCACCACCTGTTGTAGCACTACCTGGTGCAAAACCACCTGTTGTAGTACTACCTGGTGCAGCACCACCTGTTGTAGCACTACCTGGTGCAGCACCACCTGTTGCAGCACTACCTGGTGCAGTACCACCTGTTGTAGCACTACCTGGTGCAGCAATACATGTAGTATTATCTGGTGCAGCATCACCTGTTGTAGCACTACCTGGTGCAGCACCACCTGTTGTAGCACTACCTGGTGCAAAACCACCTGTTGTAGTACTACCTGGTGCAGCACCACCTGTTGTAGCACTACCTGGTGCAGCACCACCTGTTGCAGCACTACCTGGTGCAGTACCACCTGTTGTAGCACTACCTGGTGCAGCACCACCTGTTGCAGCACTACCTGGTGCAGTACCACCTGTTGTACCACTTTCTGGTGCAGCAACACCTGTTGTACCACTACCTGTTGTAGCATATGGTGCAGTATTACCTGGTGTAGCACCTATTGCAGCACTACCTGTTGTAGCACCACCTGTTGTAGCACTACCTGATGTTGCACTGCTTGGTGTAGCACTACCTGATGTAGCAGCATCTGGTGTAGCACTGAGGTAGCATTCCCTATTGTAACACCACCTGATGTAGCACGACCTAGAGTAACACTTCCTGTTGTAGCACCATCTGTTGTAGCACTACCTGGTGTAGCACTACCTGTTGTAGCACTACCTGGTGTACCATTACCTATTGTAGCACCACCTGGTATAGCAACCTAGGGTAGCACTCCCTGTTGTAGCACCACCTGGTGTATCACTATCTGATGTAGCACTATATCTGTTGTAGCACAATCCGTTGTAGCACTACCTGGTATACCATTACCTATTGTAGCACCACCTGGTATAGCACAACCTAGAGTAGCACTCCCTGTTGTAGCACCGCTGTGGAAGGTCATCTCATGCTTGGTGGTGCTTCACATGTGTCACTGTTCTGCGCACATCTGTCGTGGTGCGGCAGGTGCGCTCTCAACTGCTTCATTACACGGCTGTTCCTCTTTTACACCTTAGGCTAGAAGGTCACTAACTTCTTTTTGCTAATTACCCGCCATAATTAAAAGCAATTCTCGTGTGTTGTTGGTGGACCGGCGTGTGTGTGTGTGTGTGTGTGTGTGTGTGTGTGTGTGTGTGTGTGTGTGTGTGTGTGTGTGTGTGTGTGCGCGCGAGTGTGCATGTTTGTGAGCGCTCATTCCACTCCATTGTGTCTGCACTCACTGAGTTGTACTAACCGAGTTGTGTTTGCTGGAGTCTAGTCTCTTCCCTCAATTTTCAGCTATAAATGGCCGGTGTTATTTATTACAGACCACTTTAGCATGTAATATTTTCTCCTGAAAATACAGTAGTGCGCATATTAATTTGGACAGTGATGAAAATGCTTTCCCCATCAGGAAATTCTCTACCCACAATGGGAAGCAAATAAATTGCCAGGATTACCTTGTATTTGTCACTGTTCATCGTTCCCTCAACAATAACAAGCCGGGCGCCCAAGGCCTTTAGCAGTAAAACTACCCAAAAACATCTTAGGTGGGTGTTTTGGAGTTTGTTGAATGTGTCCATTCCGATGAGGTTCACCTTTGCTCCGTCTCACTACCAATGATCTGTACCCATGTACTTCAGAATGCGCCTCATCTGAAAATCTAACTTTTCTCCATTCATCTGTCGTCCATCCCTTATGATCGAGTGGCCACTACAGCCGTTTTTTCTTCATAGCAGCAGTCAATAATTGTTTCTTTACCAGCTTTCTTTTGATTATAATAATAATAATAATTTACCAGCTTTCTGGCACTTCTGCCAACTTCAAGGAGCCTTCATCGAGCAGTTGAAGAATCAACATTTACGCCAACTGAAGCCAAATCTCTGTAGATCTTTCCTGGTTTTCTTGGGGTCATTCACACTGTTTCTTATGATAACCTTGTCATCGTGAGGTGTTTTCTTTCACATTTTCCTCGATGCAGCGCTCCACAATCACCAGCATCGTCAGCTCTCTTCAGAATCTGACCAACAGTTGATCTTGATAGGCTCAAAATTTCTGCGATCTGATACTCAAATCAGCATGTTTTCTAAGAGCTACAATATTTACATTCTTCCTAGGTGTAACATCCATCATGAATATCAGCATTAATCATGAATTTAGAGAAGCTACAGTCACGGAGCATGCTTGCAGGAATAGCTTTGCAGAACAACAGCTGTTGTAGCACTGCCGACCAGAAGCTGGTAGCAAACTCTTCTGAAAAGAAAATAACCCAAACTTCATTAATTAAACCGGAGACTAAGACAGTAGCAGGTAGTAGGGTGGTAGACAGCAACCACCCAGGGTAGTAGGTTGGTAGACAGCAACCACCCAGGGTAGTAGGTTGGTAGACAGCAACCACCCAGGGTAGTAGGTTGGTAGACAGCAATCACCCAGGGTAGTAGGTTGGTAGACAGCAACCACCCAGGGTAGTAGGTTGGTAGACAGCAACCACCCAGGGTAGTAGGTTGGTAGACAGCAACCACCCAGAGTAGTAGGTTGGTAGACAGCAACCACCCAGGGTAGTAGGTTGGTAGACAGCAACCACCCAGGGTAGTAGGTTGGTAGACAGCAACCACCCAGGGTAGTAGGTTGGTAAACAGCAACCACCCAGGGTAGTAGGTTGGTAGACAGCAACCACCCAGGGTAGTAGGTTGGTAGACAGCAACCACCCAGGGTAGTAGGTTGGTAAACAGCAACCACCCAGGGAAGTACTACCGTCCTGCCAAGTGAGTGTGAAACGAAAGCCTGTATTTGTTTTACATGATGGTAGGATTGTTGGTGTCTTTTTTTTCTGTCTCATGAACATGCAAGATTTCAGGTACGTCTTGCTACTTCTACTTACACTTAGGTCACACTAAACATACATGTACACGTTTATGTATACACACTCATCTGAGTTTTCTTTGATTTTATCTTAATAGTTCTTGTTCTTATTGCTTTTCCTTTCATATCCATGGGGAAGTGGAATAAGAATCTTTCCTCCGTAAGCCATGCATGTTGTAGAAGTCAACAAAAATGCCGGGAACAATGGGCTAGTAACCCCTTTTCCTGTATAGATTTACTAAAAAGAAAAAGAAGAAAACCGTCAGAAATTAGGAGGAGGTGTGGAGTTACTAAAAGTATTTGTCAGAGGACTGATGAAGAGGGGTTGTTGAGGTGGTTTGGTCATTTAGAGAGGGTTGGAGGGAGGGGGTAAAGGAGGTTTTGTGGGCGAGGGGCTTGGACTTCCAGCAAACATGTGTGAGCGTGTTAGATAAGAGTGAATGGAGACGAATGGTTTCTGGGACCTGACGAACTGTTGGAGTGTGAGCAGGGTAATATTTTGTGAAGGGATTCAGGGAAACCAGTTAATTGATTTAGTTGGACCTGAGTCCTGGAAATGGGAAGTACAATGCCTGAACTTTAAAGGAGGGGTCTGGGATAGTGACAGTTGGGAGGGACTTATTCTCAGCTGTCGTATCTGAGCTCCTCTGCAAAGACAGTGATTATGTATGAATGAGGTGAAAGAGTTGAATGATGATGAAAGTATTTTCTTTTTGGGGATTTTCTTTTTTTTGGGTCACCCTGCCTCGGTGGGAGACGGCCGACTTGTTGGGAAAAAAAAACTAAGACATATGAGATAATCACAAAATTTACTACTGCCCCAATTAATTTGCACACTACTGTATGTTCCTTGTTCGATGTATGCAGTAAGTTACGTCTCATACTGTTGTCTGTCTCTGGTCTTCTTCATAATTTTTCCGAAAATTGCACTTATAACTGGAATGTTATGTAAATACCGACAATGTGGAGTAAATAACATTGTGTAGGCGAAGCGTAATGGTTACTTAAGTATTCACTCCATCTAAGTTTCATTGACTCCAACTTTGTATCTGTTGGGATAAACTCTATTAGTCACTTGTTTGACCACTCTTGAAGCTTGTCACACTCTTCCTGTATCATGTGTATCTTGAAGCTTGTCCCACTCTTCCTGTATCATATGTATCTTGAAGCTTGTCACACTCTTCCTGTATCATGTGTATCTTGAAGCTTGTCCCACTCTTCCTGTATCATGTGTATCTTGAAGCTTGTCACACTCTTCCTGTATCATGTGTATCTTGAAGCTTGTCACACTCTTCCTGTATCATGTGTATCTTGAAGCTTGTCCCACTCTTCCTGTATCATGTGTATCTTGAAGCTTGTCACACTCTTCCTGTATCATGTGTATCTTGAAGCTTGTCCCACTCTTCCTGTATCATGTGTATCTTGAAGCTTGTCACACTCTTCCTGTATCATGTGTATCTTGAAGCTTGTCACCTCTTCCTGTATCATGTGTATCTTGAAGCTTGTCCCACTCTTCCTGTATCATTTTATCTTGAAGCTTGTCACACTCTTCCTGTATCATGTGTATCTTGAAGCTTGTCCACTCTTCCTGTATCATGTGTATCTTGAAGCTTGTCCCACTCTTCCTGTATCATGTGTATCTTGAAGCTTGTCACACTCTTCCTGTATCATGTGTATCTTGAAGCTTGTCACACTCTTCCTGTATCATGTGTATCTTGAAGCTTGTCACACTCTTCCTGTATCATGTGTATCTTGAAGCTTGTCCACTCTTCCTGTATCATGTGTATCTTGAAGCTTGTCACCTCTTCCTGTATCATGTGTATCTTGAAGCTTGTCCAACTCTTCCTGTATCATGTGTATCTTGAAGCTTGTCCACTCTTCCTGTATCATGTGTATCTTGAAGCTTGTCACACTCTTCCTGTATCATGTGTATCTTGAAGCTTGTCCACTCTTCCTGTATCATGTGTATCTTGAAGCTTGTCCACACTCTTCCTGTATCATGTGTATCTTGAAGCTTGTCCACTCTTCCTGTATCATGTGTATCTTGAAGCTTGTCACACTCTTCCTGTATCATGTGTATCTTGAAGCTTGTCCCACTCTTCCTGTATCATGTGTATCTTGAAGCTTGTCCCACTCTTCCTGTATCATGTGTATCTTGAAGCTTGTCACACTCTTCCTGTATCATGTGTATCTTGAAGTTTGTCCCACTCGTCCTGTATCATGTGTATCTTGAAGCGTGTCCCACTCTTCCTGTATCATGTGTATCTTGAAGCGTGTCACACTCTTCCTGTATCATGTGTATCTTGAAGCGTGTCACACTCTTCCTGTATCATGTGTATCTTGAAGCTTGTCACACTCTTCCTATATCATGTGTATCTCGAAGAATTAGACATTTTTGCAACATTCCCAAATGTTGCAAATTTTTCTGATTCTTCCACCTGTAGTTTTCTAAACTGTTTACATGTTTATGTTGCACCTTCCTCGCTCTTATCATTATCTTCATGTGATGTGTAAACAACATGTATATGTAAATTTATGTGTTAGTGAATTGAGTGGGTTAGTACAAGTTAAATCAATATCAGAGTTGGTGTAATAGGTTAGTTTCAGTTAAAAAGTCAGTGTGTGTGTTTCAGAGGTGGGACTTTCAGCAAGGTGTGTTGGGCGGTTTACACCTCAGAAGTGGATCCTGAGTGCACACTGATTCCTGCACTCCAAGAATATGAATGATCTCCATTATTATGTCATTGAATTACAATAGGTTTATGAAGCAGGGGTTACCTTCCCCAAATTCGTTTGAGTTTTATGTTTTCTTTTATGTCCCAAATTTCAAGGTGCTTCTTTAAATTCTTCATGATTATTTTTCCTTTTTATTTTGCATCGTACATGTTATCAATGCTGGCTTGTAATTTAGTGTAGGTGCTTCTCTTTCTGCTTGTATTCTGGGAATACATTTGCAGTTTTCTTTGCATAATCTCCTCTTTTGTAGTCTTGTTAATTATTTGTCCTTCTTTCGCTTCACTTTTGCTTCTACAAAGAATTGAAAGCCAGGTAGTGAGGACTCTTGTTCTTGTTATTTATCCTATATCTGATTTACTAAAAACGGTAACCAGGTATAGTCCGGCTATTTCATTCCTTGCATTTTTGTGGTTTCTCTGGAGTATTTTCTTAATAAAATTTTCATTGTTGCTTCAAATCACAGAACAGGTGTTACTCGAACTCATGGCAAGGGAGTCATAAAACTCGCAGGCCATTGTGCTAACTATTGGTTCATGCCGGCCTAACAAGGTTCATCCAACTAGGTGTATTTTTATACACCTTAGTTTTAGGACTCGCTTGCCATGGGTTCGAGTCCCACCTATTTTGTGATTTGTTTGCAACCATATTACGATTTCGTATGTCATAATGACGGCTTTGAGGGGACTTGAGCTAGAGCACGCCACAGCCACGCTAGTATGGGATTCCTCGGTAAAAAAACTGCATTTGTGGTCACAGTGGGGCCCATGCTAACATTCCTCTGGTGTATAGAAATATACCTAGTTGGATGAATCTTGTTAAGACGGCATGGACCAGTGGTTAGCACACTGACCTATGAGTTTTAGGATGCACTTGCCCTAGATTTGAGCCCCACCCATTCTGTGACTTGTTGGCAGTCGTGTTATAATCAGTGTTTATTTTCATGTTTCTTGACTTGTGAAAATCCCAGTTCTTCCAGTCTATTTTCTTGTGATAGAAATCCCCTATTTAAAATGTATACTTTTTTACTAGTATTTTAATTTTGAAGAATAAAAGTTGTATATATAGCTTTTAAACCAGTATTTTATTCTTGAAGAATAATTTTTACCATTGTTTTAACATGTATTCCATTTTTAGAATTGCTTATCTTTAGAAATGTTTTATTCATGCTTACCTTTTTTATCAGTATTCTGTTCTTGAAGAATAACCTGTATTTTTTATTTAGAAAATATAAGCTGCTTGTAAATATACCTTAAGAAACCACGGGAATGGTTACCATTACAACAGAACGACCACTGCGAAGCCGGTGGCTTTGCAGTGGTCATTCTGTTGTCCTCATACTCTTGCCTCAGCCTCTTGTTGTCCAGTGAGAAATTTTTAGTCATTTCTATTACCATCTGTTAGGTGTTATTTTACATGCTGTATAGTCATTGAGAGCACTCATGTTTACGTTTCTCAACTCAAAACCCTCACTGATTTTTTTACTTAAATGCAACATGCTTTGTGTTCCCTCTGTTATGACTAGGTAATACCCCTCTACTTTGATGAGTTTCGAGAGTCTCACTACTCGGAGCCCGGCCATGGGCCAGGCTCGTCTGGTGCTTGCCCGGTAGGATGAGTGATCATGATTGTATCATGGTGGGATGGGTAATCATGATTGCGTATGTGTGATGGTAGGATGGGTGATCATGATTGAGTTTGTATAATGGTAGGATGGGTGATAATGATTGTGTAATGGTGGCATAAGTGATCATGTTGTGTCACGATGAGGTGTGTGTGTGTGTGTGTGTGTGTGTGTGGTAAGAGGTAGGTACTCTGGCTGTGACTAAACTGTCGCTCGTGGCACATGTTGGTTACTTTATTAAATTTAAACCCTGTCGACTACACGAGAGTCAGTAAGGTTGTACGTACACCTGTACAGGGATGAAGATAAACCGAGTGTATACATACTGTGATACATATCCCTCATTATGTATATACTTATGCTTTCGTTACATACTCATCATAATACATGGTAAGTGTGGTTCAGCTTATATTAATAATATTTTACAGTAACCTGAAACTAAATCACATTTTTAATAAATACAAAGAACCGTCGTCAGTGTAGCAAAGGGGACGCAGTACATTGATTATGATTTTTTTATTTTTAATAAAACATTCTATCATAGTATAGTTATCAGACTGTTTAGGAATAAATGTTAAGTTCATTGGGAGGAGGTGTGTGTGTTGTGGAAAGTCATCCATCCAAACTTCAGTTTTTTTCATGATTTGTGGTATATATTTGGCTTTGCCTGCAGCCTCTATGCTTTCATTATACGCCTCAGTTTCTGTTATCCTCCTATCAGGGTTTTAGTTGCTAATGTAACCTATAATCATCCATCATTCTTATCTAGCATTATGTCATCCTAGACACGTAGTTATCGGCTCTTGCTATTTAACTCAAATAGGCTATTAATAATTTGTTCATCTTGGCAAGCCTGTGTACTTGAAAAGCAAAATGTTAGCTTTAGCCTCGTAATTAGAGCGTTATGCACTGTAATCCCCTTATCTGATTTCATCCGAGGAGTTGGATCTTATCTTCTTTGTTGAATTACGACAGTCATTTGTCTCTAGTCTGCCGCCATATTTGTTCTGGCGTCTGTGGCCCTTCTCGCTAATAAATCATTTATTTGCCAACAGATGGTGTAGCTTAGTTTTTCTCGTCCAGTCGTGCGAAAATGTCAGTGGAAAGCACGAACTAATACGAAAATTAAATGTATATTTGGGGCTGTGGTGTCAAAATTTATGGGTTTGCATGTGAAGGGTAACTAACTAGTTTACGGTGGTCAGTGATACTTAGCCGGAGGTTGGTATATATACGTGTTGCTAGGGATACCAGCCGGAGGTGGGTATAGTATACGTGTTACTAGTGATAGTAGCCAGAAATAAGTATATATACATATTAGTGATAAAGTACACAGAGGCTAGTATATGCATGTTACTAGTGATATAATGCACAACCAGAGGCAGAAATATACATTTGTTATTAACGCAGAGTGGAACGTGATACTTCTTCTTCCTCCACCTCCTGGGAAATTGGGTTACATGTGTGTGTGTGTGTACTCACCTAATTGTAGTTGCAGGTTGTCGATTCATAGCTCCTGGCCCCCTCCTTTTCACTGGTAGCTACTAGGTCCACTCTCTTCCTCCTCCGTGAGCTTTATCATACCTTTTCTTAAAGCTATGTATGGATCCTGCCTCCACTACATCACTCTCCAGGCTATTCCACTTCCTGACAACTCTGTGAGTGAAGGAATACTTCCTAACATCCCTGTGACTCATCTGAGTCTTCAGCTTCCAATTGTGTCCCCATGTTGCTGTGTCCCATCTCTGAAACATCCTGTCCCTATCCACCTTGTCAATTCCTCTCAGTATTTTATATGTCGTTATCATGTCCCCTTATCACTCCAGTCCTTGTGTTGTCAAATCAATTTCCCTTAACCTCTCCTCGTAGGACATGCCCCTTAGCTCCGGGACTAGTCTTGTTGCAAACCTTTGCACTTTCTCTAATTTCTTGACCAGGTGTGGGTTCCAAACTGGTGCTGCATACTCCAATATGGGTCTGACGTACACGGTGTACAGAGTCTTGAGCAATTCGTTACTGAGGTGTCGGAACGCTATTCTTAGGTTTGCTAGGCGCCCAAATGCTCAGCAGCTGTTTGGTTGATGTGCGCCTCAGATGTGTTCGGTATTAAACTCACTCCAAGATCCTTTTCCTTGAGTGAGGTTTGCAGTTTTTGTCCCCCTATCCTGTACTCTGTCTGCGGTCTTCTTTACCCTGCCCCAGTCTTCATGACTTTGCACTTAGTGGGATTAAACTCCAGGAGCTTGTTTGTGTTCGTGTGTGTGTGTGTGTGTGTGTGACAATTTAATTAATATAATGTTTGCCGCCACAGCGGCTAGTTTATTGTGCTTACCATATTCATCATGTGTACGGCGACGCCAGAGCTTAAGGAGACACAGTAGCCTAGGAACTAGGCCCTAAAAAAATACAGGAGCTCATTTGGGTGCATATTATAAATGTCTCATATTTATTGCAACCAAATTTAATATCTTTGCTCAGAATTTGTGGTATCTTAGTTTAATTAATAATATGCCATGGCATATCGTTTATACGGTATGTGCTGTCTCTATATTCCTCAGTAAGCAGACACTAAGCACAGTGTTCAAAAATGAAACCATAAGGCTGACCACATACTTTGCATTTAGTTTAATAATCATCTGTCTGCCAACCTGCCAGACGTACTTGTAACCAAGCCAAGCCTATTTACATTGCAAGGTGCTCCGTAATATTCTTAGCTACGTTCTTGATATCAGAGTTGTAGATCTGATCATTCTTTCAACTGTGTACCTGAGACATTCACATTCATCATTCAAATCTTTGCCTGTAATATTTCTAATGTTTGACACATACCAAGGTTATATTCAAAGTTTTCTTTTTGATTACTTTTTTGTAAGGTAATTTATCAATCTTATGCTGTAGGAATAATTCATGGGAGATGGAATCTATAAGATTTGTACAGTAATAAATCCCTCTCTGATGTTTGAGTGTCTGTTTATGTCTGGCTTCTCGGTGCAAGACACGCGTAACCCAGAAATTTGAGATGAAAAGGTGACGTTTCAGTCCCTCATGATTCATTATCAGTGTCATTATCAGTAGTTCCGGACCGACCGTTCATAGTCATTATCGTTATCAGTAGTTCTGAGTTTGAGAGGTGTGAATTGCTCCATGCAGGGTATTGTTCCAGACCAGATATTATTCCACCCAGGGTTTTGTGACTTTCATTTTTCTTCGATACTTTTGACATACCTTTGAAGGGTTACTAGAGCCTACTCCTGCAGTCCGGCCCTGGACCAGGCGTGTCTGTTGTTTGCCAGGTCAGCAGGCTGTTGCTGCTGGCGGCCCGCTGGCTCACGTATACATCACAGCCTAGTTGATAGTCTGGGACCACGCATATGATCAGTGGAAGTTACTACACCTCATTAGCGGCACAAATAAACCGGCAAGGTTTAATCACAGGCTTGACAAATATCTCAAGAAGGTTCATTTACAGGTTGGACAAATACATCGGGAAGGTTCAAGCAAAGGTTCGATAAGTACACACCCCTCAAGGGAGGTTCCTTGACGCTGGTGAGGGGCTCTTGTTCTAGGGAATTGGATCTGTGCTCCAGTTTCCTGAATTGAGCCTGAATACCTCCCATTCCCCCCACCCCACAGACGCTGTATAATCCTTACGGGTTTAGCTCTCCCCCATGATTATAATAATCGATAAGTACAATTCCGTTTATTCTTGTGTTCATACTCTTTCATCTTTCCCAAACTTATGTCCTCTGTGGCTTTCCCTTTTAATCCGCACTACTCTATCCCCCTTTTCCTTTTTCTCAACACACAAGACCCAGGGTATATAAACCGATGTAAATCAGTCCATAGATCTGTTATATATGTTAGTGGTTCCCTGGGATCATCGTCCACATAGCCATCTCTCAGCCCAGGCCTTCTGAATTGTAAGAAAATTTAACAAAAAAAATATAAAATATAAAGAAACACCTTGGCAAGATAAGTTTATACTGTATGTAATTATAAGTTTGCAAGAGTAACCTGTTATCTTACACGAGTGTGAGACAAGGAAATAACTAGCAATCCTTCCTGAGTGTAAAACGTTGGACAGGGTTTCGCCTCATACAACTTAAATGGTAGGACGAGAGTACCTCCCTGGATGATTGCTGTCTGTTTTAGGAATTAAAATATTACTGGATAATAGTGTGCAGGGAATTTGAGACAGGCCTACAGCTTAACACAATAATAAATTTCTTCATCCCATAAATCCTCAAGCGTAAGTTCATTCCAAATACCAGTCCAACACATTCCCATATGTTCTAAAACTCCTCGGCCGCGGTCAAGGTCATTGTTAGGATTTTTCAGTGGGTGGCGCGGCCAGGAAGATATAGCGGTCATGTGTGTGGCTGTTTATCAGCGGAGACAGTTATGTGGTAGTGCTGGCGGGGGCTCCTCAGGTGGGTGGCGAGCCTAGTTGTAGCACACAGGGCAGGGAGGTTTTCTTTATTAAAAAATATGGCACTGTGCTTCTACTACTCTATATGATTTTTACATGGTGGTAACAAAAGTAGCTGTGTTTCCACCATATTGCATCAAACACAAGATATGGTGGAAAGGCTGATAGTTAAAATACTCATAATGGGTTTTGAACATTGGGTTGTGAAGCAATTATACCGGCAGTGGCGAAGTAATTAAACTTCGGTTATTTCCCACGAAGGTGGGTTGACCCCCTCCCCCGAAAAAAAATCATTATTTGGACCTTTACTGTCTCTCCAAAACTGCACGGAATCTGCGCTCCTTGGATGACTCACCAAACTATACTGAATGTAATATCCAAGAACACTTTTGTCTCCCTCCGATTCAATACGCTCATTTTATAAGTATTTATCACTGAATTTACACGTAAGAGCTGTTAGCCTATTTCAGCTGTTTTCATAGCTAAGCCTTATCTGAAGTAATATAGACTAACTGGAGCAACAGGGGTAAAGAAGTAAACCCACGTTGCCAGTTGGAACAGGATCGAACCTGAGTCTAAAAATCTTTTCTCATTCCTGCCACTGGAAATACTACGAGGGCTCAGAGCTTCGGAGAAGAGATTAAAAGACAACATAAGAACATAACATAATAGAATAGAATACTCTTTTCAAGATTGATGGACTGACAACATCGACTCAAGATTGAGGGACTGACCACCTCAAACTCCTCCTGTTCTTCACGATTCTCCTTTGTATGGACTGATGAAGCCACTGTGTGGCGAAACGTTTCCTCAATAAAGATACCCAAGTGTTGCATGTGTGTCTAATTTACCACTGTACTTGCTTCAAGATTGATGGACTGAACACATCGACTCCAGGCCGAGGGACTGACTACCTTAAACTCCTCCTCTATTTTCAACTTTCTACTTTTATTGGACTGATGAAGCCACTGTGTGGCGTAACGTTTTCCTCAATAGATACCCAAGTGTTGCATATGTGTCTAACTTAACAACTTGTCGGTTCTTTGAACCATTCATCTACAACCTCTGGACTTCTGTTGCTTACACTTCTTGATATAAATCCCAGTAATCTGTTTGCCTTATTACGTACGCTTAGGCATTGCTGTCTTGGTTTAAGGTTGCTGCTTACCACAACCCCCAAGTCCTTTTCGCAATCTGTATGGCTAAGTTCTACGTTATTTAACTTTTAAGTGCTTGGGTTATGGACACTCCCGAGCTTCCGAACCTTGCATGAAAAATCTTAAGGTTTCTACTTTAGGCTGTTTGAATGTTTTCTTTGTTGTTTTGTGGACCTTTATCACCAAGAATGCAAACTTGGCCTAATAAAACCACATATCTATCTTGAACACATTGTATCAGGGATCTTAAGAGCATTTCAAACGGAACCTTGAACACACTACACAGTCTTCTGAATCAACGCATTCTTGCACCAAGAGTGATAAGCGTGCAAATTTGAACGTTTACTCATTGTTGTGCAATCACCACATTTCTAAATATGTAGAGGCCGTTTATATAATTTGATTATTTGTAGTTAAGTATGCTTTTTGTAGGCTTATGTAACGTATCAAAACAAAACCCAACCCAACTTAACGTAGACTAGACTGGCCAAATCTAACGCCTAACTTAAAATAAAAACAATATAATGCTTCTAAGAAGCGTTAAGAAATTGACGATGGAAATAAGTGAAAAAATGATCGTAGTAAAATATGAATAGGCTGACCGAATATTACTAGGATTCTTGAGAGGACGCTCCAGGAACCATGAGTACACTACACCCGGATGTTAGTTCCGGGATGCTCAGAACACTTGGCCAGTGCTAATATTGCATGCTAATGTATTCCTACGTTGATGTGTGCGCGTCCCATGGCGCCAGGCTTGCCACCATCCACGATTGGGGTAAGAATAGAAGGCAGCACAGAATGAATACTGTGATCAAAGCTGTTGATTAGATGAAAAAAAATAAACATCGATTTGGTGGATGTTTTAGTCAGAAGCGAGATTTGGGAACTCTATTTATGGGTAAATGTGCAAAATAATCACAGTGAAAAAAAATTGTGAATTCCACTATTTCCACAGTGAAAAAATAGTGAATTTCACTATTTTTTCACTGTGGTTATCTTCCACATTGTAATGTCACCTTTTTACTCTGATGTTATTGCTTAGGTAAGTGTGTTGAGCAGTATGCTTCTGACTTCCTGTCACTATTTACGAGAGGGAAAACAAGACTCGTTTTTAATATAGTTTTCTATGCATAGTGCCTCTTCTTAGATCCCATTTCAGGAGTCCTAAACTAGGACTTATGTTCTTATGTTAGAACATAAGAAAGGAGGAACACTGCAGCAGGCCTGTTGGCCCATACTAGGCAAGTCTTTCACATTCCATCCCACTAACAGAATATTTGTTCAACCCAGTCTTCAATGATACCAAAGAAATAAGCTTTGATAATTCTATTTACTCATGTGCAATTCCCACTCAAATCCAACCTCTCTCACTCATGAATTTATCCAACCTAAATTTGAAACTACCCAAGGTCCTTGCTTCAATAATCCTACTAGGCAGACTGTTCCACTCATCAACTACCCTATTTCCAAACCAATACTTTCCTATATCGAAATAAATGGTATAAAATACCGACACAACGGAAAAATAAACACAAAATCAGTATAATGTGATCCTTTATTGACAACGTTTCGCCCACGTAGTGGGCTTTATCGAGTCACAGACAGATCTACCTGGAAAAAGAGTAACATGAGTATTTATAAGATTTAGTCAGGTGGAGAAAGCTGCATGTGACAGTCTTCAAAGTAGTGTGATAGTTTAAAACCTTGTGTGACTTAAAGGACCTGTAGTGTTCCATTCTTGAGTTCTATGTGGGATAGCGTTGAAGAAGTTTCTTGGCAATAGGTTCAGCTATGTTGTAGAAGTCGCACTCAGAATCTGCAGCAGTGAGCTCCTTGAGGAAGAATGCTCCCTTATTGAGCAAGTTTTTTCTAAACTTCACTATCCTCATCACTTCATTAGAGACTGTAGACGACGGGCATTAAACATCTTCAACACACCCAGAGAAGATACTGCCGAGAAAAGATACATAGTCCTCCCCACCAACTCCATTGCCAAACACGTTTCCAACATTTTTTCAAATACCTCATTCCGAGTATCTAGAGTATCTACCTCCACATTCACCACCATCAAGGACATTACCAGTAACAGACAGGACAAGCTTCAATCCACTGCAGGGGTATACACAATTCCTTGTAATGACTGCAGCAAATTATTCGGCGAAACATCCAGAGACCTCTAAACACGCATTTCAGAACACCAGTACGCAGGCAGATCTGACGACTCAAGAAATGCCTGTGTTCAACACCGAAATTTACACAACCATTTAATCAACTACAGAAACGCAGTGGTGGACCTGACTTAACTTTGAGTGGTGGACCTGACTTAACTCAGTGAAGACGTGTCTTGTGTACTCTCTGTGGACTGAACCATCTTTGCTCGGTGAAGACTTTTCTACTGTGCTTCCGTTATTAGCTACCTGAGATTGGATGATGGTTTCCCTCGACTACGAGCAGCTATATCTCCAACTTAAGGCAGAATTAACGGAAGCTAGAAGAGAGATTCAACGTTTGAAGGGTATATGCAAGGATTATCCCCGGAACAATGTCGCCGATGATCAGACCAACGAATGGATGCTAGTCGAATCTGAAGGGACAAAGCTGAAGTTGAAGAAGGTCCAGGAGACTGCTGTGAAAACCAGCAACTCTTTTTCCTTGTTATCAGACGAATGTGAAGACATCCCAGCGAAGACCATCTCTACAAAGACCGTCGAGAACGTCATGCACACCGCCAGTCGAGGTAAGAACATTGTTTTAGTTGGGGACAGTCAGATTAAGTTTATGGATAGGGAATTTTGTTTTAAGGATAGGAATAGGAGGCTGTGGTGGTGGTAGTAGTTGCAGTAGTATATTGCGACTACTACTATTGGCTGTGGTGGTGGTAGTAGTAGTAGTTGCAGTAGTATATTGCGACTACTACTACTGGCTGTGGTGGTGGTAGTAGTTACAGTAGTATTATTTGTGGTGAAACGCCAAACCCATAATGGTCACGTACAGCGCCTGGCGAACGGGAGTTAAGAGGTTTGGAACAAGGTAAGGTTGGCTCCAGTTTATTGGATCAAAAGCCATTCAACCAGCAGTGAGGCCTTCACTTGGAAGGTATTAAACCTGTTGTTTTGAATCACCTGCCTCGTGTTGTGTAGCAGGTGAAGCACTCGAATCACCCGGCTTTCTGCCTCCTGTTGTGTAGCAGGTGAAGCACTCGCCTCACCCGGCTTTCTGCCTCGTGTTGTGTAGCAGGTGAAGCACGCGCCTCACCCGGCTTTCTGCCTCGTGTTGTGTAGCAGGTGAAGCACGCGCCTCACCCGGCTTTCTGCCTCGTGTTGTGTAGCAGGCAGGTGAAGCACTCGCCTCACCCGGCTTTCTGCCTCGTGTTGTGTAGAAGGTGAAGCACGCGCCTCACCCGGCTTTCTGCCTCGTGTTGTGTAGCAGGTGAAGCACTCGCCTCACCTGGCTTTCTGCCTCGTGTTGTGTAGCAGGCAGGTGAAGCACTCGCCTCACCCGGCTTTCTGCCTCGTGTTGTGTAGCAGGTGAAGCACGCGCCTCACCCGGCTTTCTGCCTCGTGTTGTGTAGCAGGTGAAGCACGCGCCTCACCTGGCTTTCTGCCTCGTGTTGTGTAGCAGGTGAAGCACGCGCCTCACCTGGCTTTCTGCCTCGTGTTGTGTAGCAGG
>WNWK01023641.1:0-30811 GCA_009830355.1 Cherax destructor | reverse complement strand
GTTTTGTACTCCGATGAGATTTTAATTTCTTCACGTTTTCCGTATCAGAGTAATTGAAATTTCTCATCATTGAACTTCATATTGTTTTCTGCAGCCCATTTAAAGATTTGGTTTATGTCTGCTTGGAGTCTTGCAGTGTCTTCAACGGTGGACACTGTCATACAGATTCGGGTGTCATCTGCAAAGGAAGACACAGCACTGTGGCTTATATCCCTGTCAATGTCTGATATGAGGATGAGGAATAGGATGGGAGCAAGTACTGTGCCTTGTGGAACAGAGCTTTTCACAGTAGCTGCCTCAGACTTTACTCTGTTGACTACTACTCTTTGTGTTCTACGTGTTAGGAAATTATAGATCCATCTACCAACTTTTCCTGTTATGCCTTTATCACGCATTTTGTGTGCTATTACACCATGGTCACACTTGTCAAAGGCTTTTGCAAAATATGTGTATATAACATCTGCATTCTGTTTATCTTCTAGAGCATCCAGGACCTTGTCGTAGTGGTCCAGTAGTTGGGACAAAATAGAAATAGAAAGCAAGAGTAATATAAGAGGGGCCTAAAGACATGACTAATGAACAGATAACATGTTATTTTAGTGACAGGAATGTCTGCATTGTTTATTCTGCACCCTATTTTCAAATTGACATTTTTTTATTTTGCATGAAATTGGCCAAATTGCCAATTTTTGACCACTTTATTGGGTACTTGAAATCAGTAAATTGGCAGTTTCTTGTACTCAATCGATAGAACAAATGGAGTTCTAAAGAAAAAGCTGTGAGTTTGGTCGATTGGAACAATGGAATTGGCCTAGAATAGGGATCAAAGTCGGCAAAATCGCTGATGCATGAAATTGGCCAAATTGCCAATTTTTGACCACTTTATTGGGTACTTGAAATCAGTAAATTGGCAGTTTCTTGTACTCAATCGATAGAACAAATGGAGTTCTAAAGAAAAAGCTGTGAGTTTGGTCGATTGGAACAATGGAATTGGCCTAGAATAGGGATCAAAGTCGGCAAAATCGCTGTTGCATGAAATTGGCCAAATTGCCAATTTTTGACCACTTTATTGGGTACTTGAAATCAGTAAATTGGCAGTTTCTTGTACTCAATCGATTGAACAAATGGAGTTCTAAAGAAAAAGCTGTGAGTTTGGTTGATTGGAACAATGGAATTGGCCTAGAATAGGGATCAAAGTCGGCAAAATCGCTGATGCGTATATATCGCCAAGATCACTAACTTCACGAGCGTAATTCCATAAGTTTTCCATCAGATTTCATACTTTTGGTGCCATTACCATCCGAAAAAGATTCTATCATTTCATAAGAAAAATATTTTTTTTTTCCAAATATTTTGCGACACCAGGAGACACCTCAGGATTTGGGGTTGCAACAGTCAAAGGGTTAAGAGTGTAGCGATTAAGCGATAGAAAAAGGACGAAACTAAATAAACACTTGACAGTACAAGCCTCTCTGCCTATCTTCTGCAAGGTATGTAAATGGTGTACGTACACCTGTTCATTTGTACATTATGGTTATCTTATGAAAGAAGTGATCTAATGCAGTTAGCATTACAAACTCTGTTTTCTCTTATACTAACACGTCAGAAGGAGGAAAGAATGGGAAAGATGTTTTCATAGCTGGAGCAAGAATGCCCGCCATGCTCCCCTGCCACCACATTTGTATGACATACATATTTTATTCATTCTAGAGTGTATATCAGGTTTTTATGTTATTTATATTGTTTATATCATATTAGATGAATTGTGATAGATAAATAAGCTGTCATGCCTCCTGACAGCAGGAACGAATTAATTGGATTTACATTATTTCTTATGGGAAATATTGCTTCGATTTTCGAACGTTTCGAGTTTAGAACTAGCTCCTGGAATGGATTAAGTTCGAAACTCGAGGTTCCACTGTAATTGAAATTTCTCATCATTGAACTTCATATTGTTTTCTGCAGCCCATTTAAAGATTTGGTTGATGTCTGCTTGGAGTCTTGCAGTGTCTTTAATGGTGGACACTGTCATGCAGATTCAGGTGTCATCTGCAAAGGAAGACATGGCACTGTGGCTTATATCCCTGTCTATGTCCGATAAGAGGATGAGGAACAAGATGGGAGCGAGTACTGTGCCTTGTGGAATAGAGCTTTTCACCATAGCTGCCTCAGACTTTACTCTGTTGACTACTACTCTTTGTGTTCCATTTGTTAGGAAATTATAGATCCATCTACAGTGGACCCCCAAGTATTGGCTGTAATCTGTTCCAGGAGCTAGGCCTTAACTTGAACTGGCCGAAACTCGAACCATTATTTCCCATAAGAAATAATGTAAATACAATTAATCCGTTCCAGACACCCAAAAATATTCACAAAAAATACATTTTTTAAAGAATAAATATAATTTTACATACAGAAAACACACATTAATACTACATACAATATTAAATTTATAAATAAATATTGAAATAAACATTTAAAATAACATTTACTTACCTTTATTGAAGAGACTTGCTGGCATCTGGAAGATAGGGAGGAGGAGTGAGGGAGGGCTTAGTGTTTGGAAGGGACATCCCCCTCCATAAGGACTTCAGGTATCAAAGCACTATCTGGGGTTACTTCCCTTCTTGGGCTTTTAACCCTTAAACTGTCAACACGTAGATATACGTTGACTCGCGTACTGCTCTGAACGTAGATCTACGTTTTATTTTTCATTCCTTCAAATTTAGTGTGATAGGCCTGAGTCGCGTAGACAAGAGAGAATGGGTCTGCGCCCTCAGTGTGCGAAGTATTAAAAAAAATCTGGGAGCACCAGTTCAATTGAGCGCCAGCTAGAACAAATAGTGTGGCAAACACCAGGGATTCACTGATGTCATGTCGCATTAACACTCCCCTTATAAGAGGAAAGTAAAAATAGGTTAGATAAATACATGAGTGGCTGTGGGTGGGTGTGAGTTGGACCTGACTAGCTTGTGCTACTAAGTCTGATGCCATGCTCCTTTCTTCAGAGGATGTGACCTGACTAGGTGGGTCATTGGTCTAAGCTGGGGGTAACATGGACCTGCCTTGCATGGGCCAGTAGGCCTGCGGCAGTATTCCTTCTTTCTTATGTTCTTATGCATTTGGCAGGCTGGCTGGCTTTGGCTGTCTCTCTGTCTAACTGTCTATAACTATGTCTATCTGTCTATATTTTTGTCTGTCTATATCTTTGTCCGTCTATATATCTATCGATATCTATATGTCCTATATCTATGTCTCTCTCTCACATGTACACATAAGTACAGTTATTATACATATTGTAAATTACCCAGGATAACCCAAAAATTCCAGGCAAAGTGCTATACAATGCTTGTAGATATAAGACATAATAAGCATGACTGGCAAGTAATACGCATCGTCACTTCTGTATCGTGTATAATACCTGTTGGCTTACGAGCTGCACTCTGAGACTTGAGAGACAAGCAGACGGAAAGACACACACACACAGGCAGACAGAAAGACAGATAAGAAGAGTTAGACAGACATAAGAAGAGCTAGACAAACAGACATACAGACAGATACAGATAGACAGACAGATAGATAGAGAGATAGACAGACAGACAGACAGATAGACATTGAAAAAGGGAGGGTTCCCTCCTGCACTGCTGATATTTATCAAATGTCAGCCAACAGGTGAACATTTTCACCTGCCTTCTTCATTTACCATTGTCTATAAATATATACGAAGTATTTATAGGTCCTAGCAATGTTTTAGACATCCTGGAGTATATATGAAACTCCTTGAAGAATGGTGTTATGACAATTGCCAGATAACTACTGATAAGGCAGTGACACTGATGAATGAATGTACTCGCCTAGTTGTGGTTGCAGGGGTCGAGTCATAGCTAATGGCCCCGCCTCTTCACTGGCTGCTATTGGGTCACTCTCCCTGCGCCATGAGCTTTATCATACCTCTTCTTAAAGCTATGTATGGAACCTGCCTCCACTACCTGGAACCTGGAGGCAGGTTCCATACATAGCTTTAAGAAGATGTATGATAAAGCTCATGGCGCAGGGAGAGTGACCCAATAGCGGCCAGTGAAGAGGCGGGGCCAGGAGCTATGACTCGACCCCTGCAACCACAACTAGGGGAGTACTGACTGACTTACTGAATGACTTGACTGACTTACTGAATGACTTGACTGACTTACTGAATGACTTGAATGACTTACTGAATGACTTGAATGACTTGACTGACTTACTGAATGACTTGACTGACTTACTGAATGACTTGACTGACTTACTGAATGACTTGACTGACTTACTGAATGACTTGACTGACTTACTGAATGACTTGAATGACTTGACTGACTTACTGAATGACTTGACTGACTTACTGAATGACTTGACTGACTTACTGAATGACTTGACTGACTTACTGAATGACTTGACTGACTTACTGAATGACTTGACTGACTTACTGAATGACTTGACTGACTTACTGAATGACTTGACTGACTTACTGAATGACTTGACTGACTTACTGAATGAGTTGACTGACTTGACTGAATGACTTGAATGACTTGACTGACTTACTGAATGACTTGACTGACTTACTGAATGACTTGACTGACTTACTGAATGACTTGACTGACTTACTGAAAGGCTTGACTGACTTACTGAATGACTTTACTGACTTACTGAATGACTTGACTGACTTACTGAATGACTTGACTGACTTACTGAATGACTTGACTGACTTACTGAATGACTTGACTGACTTACTGAATGACTTGACTGACTTACTGAAGCTTGACTGACTTACTGAATGCTTGACTGACTTACTGAATGACTTACTGACTTACTGAATGACTTGACTGACTTACTGAATGACTGACTACTTACTGAATACTGATGACTTACTGAATGACTTTACTGAATTACTGAATGACTTGACTGACTTACTGAATGACTTGACTGACTTACTGAATGACGACTGACTTACTGAATGACTTGACTGACTTACTGAATGACTTGACTGACACTGAATGACTTGACTGACTTACTGAATGACTTGACTGACTTACTGAATGACTTGACTGACTTACTTTAACTGACTGACTGATGACTTGACTGCTTTCTGAATGACTTGACTGACTTACTGAATGACTTGACTGACTTACTGAATGACTTGACTGACTTACTGAATGACTTGACTTGACTGACTTACTGAATGACTTGACTGACTTACTGAATGACGACGCTTACTGAAGCGCTGACTTACAATGGCTTGACTGACTTACTGAATACTTGACTGACTTACTGAATGGCTTGACTGACTTAAAGTTAGACACTCAGTTCAACCATCGACTTCAGTTCAAGAACTTCTACTATCCACCTCAGCCCAGTAGGGCCACACCATCCATATCCACTCTTCACTACCATCCACAAACATCATTACCCACAATTTAAGGTAAGAAATACTATTATTTCTATTGCATTTGTAGTCTTAAGCAGTAATAGATCATGACAATGAACTAAAATTACATATTCGCCTTCAATTTTTGCAAGATATGTTGGTCTAAAAAAACTTGTTTGGCTTTTTGGGGACTCTCAAACACGTAACCCTATTTTTCCCATAAGTTCTGTTAATTATTTAAGACAAAATTATCTAACACGACTTTTTCAGGAACGTAACTATCGTGCTAAATGACGTTCTACTGTAATAATACAGTGGACCCCTGAGTTTCGTAAAAACTTCACTCCTGAAGTCTGCTCAAGTGCCATTACCGAACGAATTTACTCCCTTAAGGAAAAATTTCACGTAGGTTAGTCTATTTCAGACCCCCAAAAATACACTTCCACAAGAACTTACAAAATTATACTTACATAATTGCACGATTTCCGGGGTATTCGTTAACCGAGGGTCCACTGTAATATCATTCACTCTAAAAATGGTAAGTTGCACGAGAATGGGAATGTTGCTGTTTATTTATTCTGTACTAACTTGTCAGAACATCATTCCTTCTCTATATAGCTCTCTGCCTGTCTAGCTCTGCCTGTCTAGCTCTCTGTCTGTTTAGCTCTCTGTTTGTCTAGCTCTCTATCTATCTAGCTCTCTGTCTATCTAGCTCTCTGTCTATGGGTCTAGCTCTCTGTCTATCTGTCTGTCTATCTAGCTATCTTTCTAGCACTCTGTCTAGCTTTCTGTCTGTCTGTCTGTCTAGCTCTCTGTCAATCTGTCTGTCTAGCTCTCTGTCAATCTGTCTGTCTAGCTCTCTGTTTGTCTCTGCTTATCTGTCTTTCTGTCTCTGTCTGCTTGTCTCTCTTTTTGTCTCTGCTTGTCTCTTTCTCTCTCTCAGAGAGAGCTACTTGTGAACCAACAGGTATTATACAGGACGCAGTGGTCACTGCATCATGTCTGAGTCCTGATATGTATTATTTGTCAGTCATGCTTACAAGCACAATATAGCACTTTGTCTGGATTTTTTTTGGCTTATCCTAGGTAATGTACACTATGTATAATTGTATTTATGTGTACCTGTGAGACAGAGCCAGCCAGCCAGCCATGTGGTTTACACAAATCGACGCTCCCTTCCCCACCACCCACACTGCCTTCCCCACCCCACACTGCCTTCCCCACTACCCACACTGCCTTCCCCACTACCCACACTGCCTTCCCCAATACCCACACTGCCTTCCCCACTACCCACACTGCCTTCCCCACTACCCACACTGGCTTCCCCACCACTCACACTGCCTTGCCCACCCCCCACATGCAAATAAGTCACTTTGTCTGACTTATTTTTGGTGGAAAGTGGAAGGTTGATAATGGTCTGGGTTTTCATCAGTATTTCTGGTGTGTCCTAGTCATTACTTTCTGTCACAAACTCCTCACCATCATTAGATTCATCTTCAGTGACACTTCAATCTGTGTTAGAACTATCACTTGGGAAGGGAATAGTCTCAATTCACTGGAGATTGACATATTCCTTATTGCTTGCCTTGGTGACAAAGGCGCACTGAATTACCACTCCCACAATGCAATGCAGGTGCCTAGATTTTATTCCTACTGTGCACACTTACCACACAGACCCATTCTATCACATGTAGGCCTACCAGCTCTTTCTTGCTCGATTTGAAGGCGCTAGAATTTACGCGTACTAGTGCAACACCAACCCTGGCACATAAGCCATACTAGTACAGCACCAACCCTGAAAGGGTTAAATGAGGAGTCACCCCTTACTGATATTTTAAGCATACAGTACTGGTAGTGGGTTTGTGTCACCTATCTTTAGATATTGTTTCAGTGTCACCTTTGCACTCTTATAACATTTTAGTATGTTAAAAATAGAAGTAGGCATAAAAACAATAAAAAAGTAAAATACGTATACAGTACACTCATTACTTACCTTAGAATATTTGTAGTCCTAGTGTAGGGTGAGAGGCGAGTATTTTTTGGAGAACCAGGAAGAAGAAGAGCAAAGTATGGAAGAAGTACAAAAGAAGTTCACTCTAAAGGGGTGTGTCTCAGCATCAAGCAATCTCCAAGACTACATATTTCATCTATAAATTTGTACTTTATTGTGCACCCCATAGTACAAGATAGAGTTAGAAGTGCAGCAGCACTTGGAAGAGGAAAAACAAGAGGAAAATGGAAGAAGTACAAAGTCCACTATAGAGGGATTAGCTTATATGAATTATCCGTACGCATATAGGAATTAATACACATTCGTCTATGTTTATGTTATCATAATCTCTCTCTCATTTACTCATTCTGTCTGATTATACTTAGTGAACAAAGTACATATCAATGGTAATAATAATAATAATCACTCTGGAGTGCTTTAACCCATAAACGGTCCAAACGTATATATATGTTTAAAACCCCAGTGCCCCGAATATTTTGAAAAAAAAAATTGTTTTTTATATAGAAATAAAGAGCACATTTTTCTAAGTGTAATATCATAAAAAAATATTTAGGCTCAGTACTTACCGAAATATGAGACCGAGAAGTTGGCACTGAAGGCTCACCTTACGGCAACATAGAGTCCTGCCGCTTGCAGAAGTGTTGCCGATATACCTTTTTTCTTGTTTTTATATTATTTTATTTTATTTTTATGTTTTGATAATTACAATTTATAGTAGTTCTTTGTTCTAAGACTAATATTAGGTACTGAAATTGTACTCAAATTGTCACAAACACACTGACAGGTGGACATTTACACCTGCTTTGGTCATTTACTAATGTCTAGGAATATATACAAAGTATTTATAGGTTCCAGCAATGTTTTGGATATGTGGGAGTAAATAATAATAATTATAATAATAATAATAAGAAGAAGAATAATGAAAATAATAATAAGAATAAGAATAATAAGTACCCTTGAAGCATGATGTAAAAGAAGTCAGTCTACTGCTGACAGTGATAAGATAAGATAATTGGTGAGTGTACGCCAGGGTGCAGTGATAAGATAAAATAAGGGGTGACATTTGACGACTATCCCCCTCAGTTTTCACTGTTACACAACCATATCTGTCTGTCAAACTCTATCTATCTGTGTCTTTCAAGCTCTCTGTCTATCTGTCTGTCTGCCAAGCTCTCTATCTGTCTGTCAAACTCTCTATCTGTCTGTCTGTCAAGCTAGCTCTGTTTGTCAAGCTCTCTGTCAGTCTGTCAAGCTAGCTCTCTGTCTGTCAAGCTAGCTCTCTGTCAGTCAAGCTCTCTGTCTGTCAAGCTCTCTGTCTGTCAAGCTCTCTGTCTGTCAAGCTCTCTGTCTGTCTGTCAAGCTCTCTGTCTGTCTGTCAAGCTCTCTATCTATCTGTTAAGCTCTCTGTCTGTCAAGCTCTTTATCTGTCAAGCTCTCTGTCTATCTGTCAGTCTGTCAAGCTCTCTGTCTGTCAGTCTAGCAACTAGCTCTCCGTCTCAGAGAGATCTACTCCTGAGCCAACAAGTCTGGCTCCTGAGCAAGTGTAAATACGTATTTGCCAGTCATGTTTACAAATTATATCTAGAAGCATTTTGTCTGGATTTTTTGGTTATCCTAGGAAATTTACACTATGTATAATTATATTTGTGTACCTGTGAGACAGAGATAGACAGAGTCAGATAGAGATAGACTGAAACAGATAGACAGGCATAGGTTGCAAGACATTCTAAAAGGATGTTGCACAAATGTTGCACATTGGTTATTATCAAGGTTTTTGATATTTCCTCGACCACTTATGGCCATATCCACCTCAGAGCCACTAAACTCAGGGTCAACATCACTTTCCACTTAAAATGGGAGAGTTAATACTACATGACATCAGTGAATCCCATGTGTTTGCCGTGTGGTCTGCTCTAGCTGGCGCCTAATTGAACTGGTGCTCCCACAACGTACTAAGTGGTCCCAGATTTTTTTAATGCAGTGCACACCAAGGGCTAAGACCCATTCTATTCTGACCAGGCATCTCAGGCCAATCGTGCCAAATTTGGAGGCAGGAAAAATAAAACGTAAATATAAGTTTGGGGCAGTAGCAGTCCTAACGTATATATACGTGTGGACCATTTACAGATTAAATGTCGTATATTTTGTGTAGGTGGGATATCTGGACCAGCTACCCCACTTAAATGACATTTAAATCATCTAATACATATACAGCTCTAATATACATTACAGCCTATCCTCACTTAACAATGAAGTTCTGTTCTTAAGACAACGTCGGTAAACAAATTCATCGCTAAGTGAGGAGCATACTATTGTGGTGGTGACTTTTTGTTAACCATCTTTGATATTGTTTTAATGTCATCTTTGCACCATTTATAACATTTCTGGTATATTTTTAAATGTTTATACAGTAGTGTATTGTATATTGTAACATACAGAAAAGAGGAAATCAGCTCTAATATACATAATTTATGCATCCAAAGTGGTCAAAGAAGCCATCGTTAGTCTGAGTCGTTGGTAAACGAGTACGTGGCTAAGTGAGGAGAGGCTGTACTTAGGTTTGCATACTGTAAATACAGTGTCATTGTTTTTATTCAAAATAAAGAAAAAGCTATCAGTGTCATCATTGTAGTTATCAGCAGGGTTATCAGGAGGTGTAGACGGCCCGTGTAAGGAAGATGATGGCCAGGAAATGGAAGGAGTTGTAGGGGTAGGTGTAGATGGCCTGGGTAAGGGAGATGATGGCCAGGAAATGGAAGGACTTGTAGGGGTAGGTGTAGAGGGCCTGGAAAAGGGAGATGATGGCCAGGAAATGGAAGGACTTGTAGGGGTAGGTGTAGAGGGCCTGGGTAAGGGAGATGATGGTGAGGAAATGGAAGGACTTGTAGGGGTAGTTGTAGAGGGCCCAGGTAAGAGAGATGATGGCCAGGAAATGGAAGGACATGTTGGGGTCCTAGATGTAACTTTCCGTAAGAAACTCATTATGAATATGTTTATCTGAATAAACTGACTCACTGACATTGTCAGGGGAACGCCTTCCACCTGAACAAATAATGGAAAAAATAATAAAAACAAATAAAGACTCTTGGGTAGGAAATAAACTAAGATTTTTAAGTTTTTAATAAAATATTTAAAAAAAAATAGGCCGTTGTGGTTCTGGCAGGATGGAGAGTAGGAGAATATAAGCCCAGGTTGAGTCTCTGGTGTAGACGAGATGTTGGATGGTTATCCTGGGTAGTTAAGAATTCTCGTATGCCACTTGGTCGAGGTACGTAAGATTTAGAAGCGGAAGAGTAGACAAAACCCAAGTCAGAGAGACGTACATCTAGCTCCTTCAAAACTGGCGTCTGTACCAGCTGACCAGGCCAGCAGCAGAGCTGATAAAGAGAAAATAAAGAATAGTTACCACAAGTAAGTAAACATAACACGTAAGAAAGAAAAAGGATAACATGTTTACTTTAAGATGGAAGAAATTACTGGTAACCTTAAATCAACCACAAACAAAAAAAAATTACCCCTGGTAGAGCACCTTACCTGTTCAGGAGAAGTGTGGAGGTGTAGTGACTCTCCACAGTTTCACTGTCACCAGGTAAGGTAACTACCACCAGAAATGGGGGGGGTTCTGTTTCTGCCCGCAAGAGGGAAGCACCGGCTGAACCCGTGAATGACCGCCGGCAGATTAACAACCTTAACCCATAATTAGACTACTTTTCCCTCACAATACCCCCTTTCCAAAACTTATGGTCGAAGGTAATAAGTTAAACAGAGGGAAAAGCACTATGTACAACTTCGGCTCAGCCAATCTGAAAAGTGGTTTTCAGAGCCAGAGATATAAATAACCTTAAACTTGTAGGCCTGAATAGCCAAAGCCCATCTCAAGAGTCTGCTATTTGTACCTTTGAAGTTTTCTAAATACATGAGTGGCTTGTGATCAGTTTCAAGTATGAAGGGTTTCCCATACAAGTAGTACAGTGGACCCTCGGTTAACGAATACCCCGGAAATCGTGCAATTATGTAAGTATAATTTTGTAAGTTCTTGTGGAAGTGTATTTTTGGGGGTCTGAAATAGACTAACCTATGTGAAATTTTTCCTTAAGGGAGTAAATTCGTTCGGTAATGGCACTTGAGCAGACTTCAGGAGTGAAGTTTTTACGAAACTCGGGGGTCCACTGTATTTGAACCTACTTATACCCCACACTAAGGCGTAACATTCCTTTTCCACAGTAGAGTATCTTTCTTCCCGTGGTAGAAGCTTCTTACTAGCAAAAGATACCGGGAACGGTGTCTCATCGTAATACTGAAGTAACACAGCACCGAGTCCAGAATGAGAGGCATCTGTTCGGAGACAAAAAACTTCGTAAACATCTGGTAATTTTAGGACAGGAGGGTTCGAAAATATTCTTTTAATTTGTTCGAAGCTTTGTTTTGCTTCATCAGAAAAAAACAGTGGTTCTTTCACATTCTTTTTTAAATAGTCAGTGAGAATGGAGGTCAGACCACTTAAGTTTGGGACAAAACTTCTGTAGAAGTTTACAGATCCGAGGAAACTTCTTAGCAACTTTTTTGTACTAGGAAAAGTGCTTTCAAGAACAGCTTTAGTTTTGTTAGGAATAGGCGATAAAGAATTGTCTGAAATAATGAACCCCAAGTATTGAATTTTGAAGTAACCAAGAAAACACTTCTGTGGTTTGACTGTAAGGCCATGAGCTCTTAGTCTCTTTAAAACAAGCGAAAGTGTTGACAGATGATCTTCCCAGACATGTGTCATGATGTAAATGTTATCAAAATACACAGAAACATTCTTTAAGTCAGAGAGGACTATTCTCATAAGCCTAATATAAGTGGCACATGCGGTGACCAAACCAAAAGGCATAGTGCGATATTGCATTAGTCCTCTATGCGTGGGGAAAGCAGTGTATGGTTTAGAGTCTGGGTGTAAAGACACCTGATGGTATGCTTGTGAGATATCTAATTCAGAGAAGAACTTAAAGTCATGGAATTTATACAAGTCATGATCAATTACTGGCATGGGTTCAGCATCTCATTTAGTAATGGTATTTAACCCTTTCAGGGTCCAAGGGGGGTCTCCGAATCTCGTTCTCAGGGTCCATGAATTTCAAAAAAAAAAAAAAAATATTTTTTCTTATGAAATGATAGAGTTTTTTTTTCTAAATCTAATAGGCTAAAAAATACATTTTTGCGATCAATACTCACCGAGATATAGAGATTTGAAGTTGGCGAAAATGGAGCCGGTGACGGCAACATCGGCGACTGCCGGTCACCCGGTAATATTTTTTTTTCTTTCTTGGACTTGTTTTCTGATCGAATTTTGTTTTTTTTGTTGCAAATAACTTTTATGGCCTGTGAGACCAATATAAGTGCTGTTTTTCAAATATTCACTCACTATTTATTACACAATATTCACATGAAGTTTCTTTCACTAATTTGTTTACACAATGTATTTACAAATTTTTACAATAACAAATATTAGTTATTTATATTGTTCAATCATATATATACATACATAGAGTCACTGGACATGTTTCTAGAAGTTCTGCAGCCTGTGGAAGTCTCTGAAACATGGTTCCATGCACAGTGGTGTTTCACATTCCACACACATAAAACGAGTGTCTTTGCGTTGTTGTGGGCGTTTTTTTGTATGTGCACAGACAAAACACCTCTTCTGAGCCTTTTTCTTGCAAGCAGTAGCAGGCAGTTTTGTTAGGAAGTGTTCACCACCAAGCCTCATACGAGAGGGTAGGTGTTGATGACTTGGTGTTGGGCGTGTTTCTATTGCAGGTGTTGCTCCTTGGTACTTGAATATTATTTGTCTGATGACAGACAAACAAAAATCGCCATATGGTGGTTTGTTTGTGGTCTTCAACTTATAGATATTATAAGCATTGAGCATGGTAATGTCCAGAATGTGAAAAAGAGTTTTATGTACCACTTGTAACTCTTGCGAACACAATCAGCAAACCCAATTTGCATGTCACATTTGTCCACTAAGCGCATATTGAGAGTGTAGTCAATCACAGCTGCAGGTTTTAGAATGGGTTCATCGGTCTCTCTATTCACCCTGCCAGTGTCTGTCATTTCGTTAGGGTGAATAGATGACAACAGTGTGACATCTCGTTTGTCATGCCACCGAAATGCCATGATGTCATTGGCAGCAAACGCTTGCACCTGACCTCTACGAGTGCCAGCATTGAACCTAGGCATATGCTTACGATTTGCACGCACTGTACCGCACACATCTGTCAAGTTCACTCGCAAAAATCACTGAGGGAGGGGCTTGTGTACCAGTTATCAGTATATAATATATGCCCCTTACCAAGATATGGTTCCATCATTGTTCTAACCACATCACCAGAGATACCCAATAACCTCCTGGTATCTTGCAATGTATAACTTCCGGTGTACACAATAATATCCAATACAATACCACTGGAGCAATCACAAAGCACAAACAACTTTATACCAAAGCGTTTCCTCTTGCTTGGTATATACTGCTTGAACGACAGTCTACCTTTGAACAGAATCAGTGACTCGTCAATAACAAGCTTCCTGAAGGGATAAAAATGCATATTGAATTTCTCTTTCAGATACAGAAACACATTTCTAATCTTATATAACCTATCGTTTCTGTCAGGGGTGGTTTTGTCTGAAAAGTGAAGCATCTTCAGCAGTAGCACAAATCGATTCACTGATATTATATCACTGAAACCTGGTGTTGCAATCAGGCGGTCTGTCGACCAGTATGATTTGACACTGTGCTTATAAACATGAGGCATAAGCATTATTGTGGCAAAGAACAAGTACATCTCAGCCACAGTTGTCTCTTTCCACCTGTTGAGGCGTGATGTTGGTGAAAGTATTGTGTTTGCCATGGTGTACTCGTAGTATCTGTTGCTTTCCCTGACAATAATATCCATCAGAGGTTCATCAAAGAATAATTCAAAGCATTCCAGTTCAGTGGCATTGTTCCCAAGTGGACACGATGGGCGTATTCCACATTGACTTTCATCAAACTGATGGGGACTGGGAATAAAATTGTCAGCTGCTTGCCAATCCCAGGTGCGGTCTGCTGGTGGGTACTGGATATTTACAGGTGGTTGTGGGGGTTGTGGAGGTTGTGGAGGTTGTGGGAGTGGAGGTTGTGGTTGTGGGGGTTGGTGGGTGGGTGAGGGTTGCCTTTGTTGTAGCTGAGCTGACTCAGCGGCGTCGGTGCCAGCATGGTCCACTGCTGGTGCCTCGCGCCTGGCACCACCACCACCACTACCACTAACAGATGCTTGCGCATTTCTCATTCCAATTGCAACGCTATCATTGTCATTTTCACTATCACTTCCTGTTGTACCCCCACGGGATGTACTCCGAGATGTACTCCTTCCCCTTGGAACAGCATATGGCACGCTACCAGAGCGCATATACCGTCGTATATACTGACGCTTCACTGGAGAATATTCCACACCACTCTCGCTACTGGAACTGTTTTGAAGAGCTTGGAGTTCATATTCACTATCACTATCATCACCATTGCTCACATCAGAGTCTGGGATATGAGTAAATAACAGTTTCCTCTTTCGTTCTGGTACAATTGAGCGTGAACAAGATGCCACAGCACCGGAGGTGGAGGGCTGAGGGTCGTCTGGGTTTTCCTCAATATTACCGGTATTATGATCATTAGTTTCGGTCACAACTGCCTCAAAACCTTGAAACTCATCACCACTGACACTCCCATCGGTGTTAGAACTGTCACTGGGGAACAAAAGAGTCCCAATTCGCCGAGGAGTGAGGAGTTTCTTACCGCCCGGCATGGTGAAAAATGTGTACTAACATGGCGTTCCCACAATGCACCACTGGCTCCCCGATTTTTTTCCTACTGCGCACACTGACCACGCAGACCCATTCTCTCACCACTAGGCCTACCAGCCATTTCGCGCTAAATTTGAAGGCACTAGAATTTATGCGTACTAGTACGTCAATAACCCCAGCGCGTAAGCCGTACTAGTACGTCAATAACCCTGAAAGGGTTAAATAACGGAAATCTTGGGCCAGTCTGTAAGAATTATTTGGTTTCTTAACCATTACAACTGGAGAACAGAAAGCTGATTTAGAAGGTTCTATAATCTTTAACTTTAAGAGTTTGTCCACTTCGTTATCAAATGTTTGTCGTAAGTGAACAGGGACAGGATAGACTTTCCGTCTGCCTGGTTCCTGAGATGATAATTCAATCTTGTGTATAACAGTAGTGGTAAGTCCTGGGATTTCTGTGAATACATCTGAAAACTTATTTACTAAGGCACTTACTTGAGACTTTTGTTTACAAGATAGTTCACTGTTGATGTTGACATTTGAGTTATGGGTGGCAGAATCATCAGTTAAGATATCCAGTAGTTCCTTCGATTCTGTGCGAGACTCGTCATCTATAATACAAATTTTACATTCGTAAGAATCATGACTGCTAACTAAGCTGTAAGACAAAGTGTCTTCATCAAAGGTGTTTAAGCAAAGATTAACTTCTCTACGGTGATACCGTTTTAAAATATTGACGTGGTACATTCTTTCCTTACCCTTGACATTCAAGATGTAATCTACCTTATTATAGACCTTGGTTACCTTATACGGCCCTCGCCAGGTAATTAATAATTTGTTGGATATGTCCGGCAAAAGAACTAGTACCTCATCACCAACATTAAACTTACGTTGGGAGCTCTTATGGTCAAAATATGTCTTGTAAGTTTCCATAGACACATTAAGGTTTTTGACAACCAAATCAGCAGTGTCGTCCAATCTTTCCCTAAGGTCTAGGAGAAACTGGTAAGTGTTTTGAACTTCAGGTTCAATATCTTTAGACCACAGTTCATTCAGGATATATAGTGGTCCACGAGCCTGTCTTCCATAAAGTAATTCAAAAGGGGAATACCCAAGGGAGTCACTTGGAATCTCCCGCATTGCAAAGAGAGCACAGGGGAGGTATCTATGCCAGTCAGATGATTTAAGAATACAGAACTTCTTTAATATAGACTTAAGGATGGCATGTTGGCGTTCCACTCTTCCATTACACATTGGATGATAAGGTGTAGTGAAAAGCGGTTTTACACCCACAAGTTGATAAACTTGTTCCATTACTTCTGACGTGAATTGAGTCCCTTGATCAGACAGAATTTCACGAGGAATACCGACCTGTGAAAAAATGCACAATAAAGCTTCAGCTACTTCTATGGATGTGATGGATTTTAAGGGTACCGCTCAGGGAAGCTGGACGCATAGTCTATCATAGTCAAAATATACTTATGACCTCCTGATGAACGAGGAGTGAGGGGACCAACTATATCCACTGCAACTCTAGCAAATGGAACTGAAAAAATTGGCATTTTGACAATGGGAACCCTCTTAGTTCTACCCTTTTGAGAGGAAAGTTGACATACGTGACATGATCTACAGTACTTATAGATGTCCGAGGACATCCCAGGCCAGAAGTACAAGTCTTTGATCTTATCATAGGTCTTCCTATGGGAGAAATGGCCAGAGACAGGCAGGTCATGAGAAATTTTCAGAATAGTCTCACGACAATCCCTAGGAATGACTAATAGACTTTTTCCCACCTCATTGGGATTGTCCGCAGTCACTATAGTTCTGTATAGAAGATTACTTTTGTACTCAAATTTATAACTAAACTTCTTTCTTTTAATCACATTGTCATTTAATGCTAGCTTTCGTGTTTCCTCTAAGGAAGGACAAGTCTTCTGGAGACCTTCCAAATCTAGGTGTGACAGCTCAATAGGTTTTCCTTTGGAAAGTACTAACGGATGGATGGGTTTTACCTTAGATTGAGCTCTGGTAAGGACGTTAACCGTGTCCAGTTGTAGGGAAGATTCAGTCACCTGTGGTATTTCATCAGTTTCTGTGCAGATTGGTTTTGATGACTGCTTCTCTAAGGTTTTTCCAGGAGTTTCACGATTATCTAAACTCTGAGTTGAGTTATCCTGATTATTCACTTCTGGAGATTCTAGGGAAGAAACAGAAGTATCAAGTTTATCTTTTCTGGAATCATTTGAAAACCTTACACAGTCTAATTCAGATGGGAAAGTCGCCCCTTCTATGTTCCCAACCAAAACAGAACATGAAGTTATTGGGGCCACCACTGCTTCTACCCAACCAGTAAACCATTTGCAGTTAATGAAACATCTGAGAGTAGGAAACACATCACTTCTTCCTAAGTAGTCAGTTAATTTAGTACTTTTATACCGAGTTGAATCTAAGTTAGGAAAGAGTTTACTTGAAATAACAATACAAGAACACCCAGTATCCCTAAGAATGGTGGAAACATTCATGCCATTAACAGTACCTTCACTAAAAGGTGCGTTAATATTAGCTTCGGTGAAACACTTCCCAATATTCTCACCTTTTTTCTTGGGACAGTCTGGACGTCTGTGTCCCAATTCGTTACAGTTGTAACATTTTACTGGGAATTTCTTAGAGGAAAATGGTTTGGATGACTCCGATTGTTTAGGTGCAACAGATTTATATCCACTACGCTCCTTAGGGTAGTTATTATGAGCGCAGGCATATATATCTGCCGCTTGTGCCACTTCAGAAGCAGTGTGAACGTCACGTTCTTTAATAAAGATACGTAAGTCAGAGTTAACAGAAGAGAGAAATTGGTCTCTTACCATCAGGTCGCGTAATGAATCAAAGTCATGATCAACTTCGGCACTATCAATCCAACAATCAAACAATCTGAAAAGTGTTGTCAGATACTGCATATAATTCGGATTGGGGGATATTTTAGTGTGCCGAAACTCAGACCTGTAATGATGGGTGGTCTTCTTGAAAGCCTGTAAGATAGCTTTCTTAAGTAGGGGATAATCAGTGATTACGTCAGTTGGTAAGGTGGAATATACGTTTAAAGCTGTACATGATAGAAGTAATCCAAGCCTTGTAGCCCAAGAATCTGAGGGCCACTCACAGAGTGTGGCAGTGTTCTCGAATCTGGCGATATATGCCGCGATGTCATCCTGCTCTGTGAAAGGTGGTATTTGAGGCATCCTAATATTAGATTCGTGGGTAGGGTATTCTAGTACCCCTTCATCTATTTTATGCTTAGATAGCTCTACCTTCTTGGCTTCCAATTCCAACCTTAACTGTTCTAACTCCCTCTGCTTTGCCTTTTCTTCAATCTCCTTCATCTTGAAGGCTACTTCCCTTGCCTGAACTCTGTCTTCTCTAGCAACCCTTTCCTGTTCTCTTTTGTCCTCACGAGCAATCCTTTCATTTTCTCGAGCTATTCTTTCCTGTTCCTTTTTCTCTTCTCGAGCTAGTCTTTCCTGTTCCTCCTTTTTAGCTAGAGCTAGTCTTTCCTGTTCCTCCTGTTTAGCTAGAGCTAGTCTTTCCTGTTCCTCCTGTTTAGCTAGAGCTAGTCTTTCCTGTTCCTCCTGTTTAGCTAGAGCTAGTCTTTCCTGTTCCTTTTCTCTTCTATAGCCATTTTAGCAGTAATATAACTATCAAGAGACTGGCCTGTAAATCCCATGTCTTTTCCAGCTCGTAACCAGAAATCTAACGAATCCATAGTAAGAATATATAATACAAACCAAACAAGTTGATCTTAAATTAACAACTGAAACGACTGTTTCAAAAGAGGGACCTCGTCCGCACACTTTCTAAACCTTCCCAAAGAAGAAAATGAAATACTATTTCCAACTTGGAAGTAAATCTAGTGGGCTCAAAAGCCTTCACTAAGATAAATGAACACGGTTCACCCAGGAGGGGTTATTATGGAAGTTCCTCAAGTCCAACAAAAATTAGTAAACTTCTAAACCCAACCCAAGAACCAAACAACTAAGTCAAACAGACTACCAGTAATGACTTGACACCTCAAAGATACGAACTCACCCTTTTCAATCTTAAATGTTATACTCACGAACCAGTAGAACCATCAGGAAGATGTAGCCTCAAGAGTCATATCCTGGCAAGGTCGCCATTGTCAGGGGAACGCCTTCCACCTGAACAAATAATAATGGAAAAAATAATAAAAACAAATAAAGACTCTTGGGTAGGAAATAAACTAAGATTTTTAAGTTTTTAATAAAATATTTTAAAAAAAATAGGCCGTTGTGGTTCTGGCAGGATGGAGAGTAGGAGAATATAAGCCCAGGTTGAGTCTCTGGTGTAGACGAGATGTTGGATGGTTATCCTGGATAGTTAAGAATTCTCGTATGCCACTTGGTCGAGGTACGTAAGATTTAGAAGCGGAAGAGTAGACAAAACCCAAGTCAGAGAGACGTACATCTAGCTCCTTCAAAACTGGCGTCTGTACCAGCTGACCAGGCCAGCAGCAGAGCTGATAAAGAGAAAATAAAGAATAGTTACCACAAGTAAGTAAACATAACACGTAAGAAAGAAAAAGGATAACATGTTTACTTTAAGATGGAAGAAATTACTGGTAACCTTAAATCAACCACAAACAAAAAAAAATTACCCCTGGTAGAGCACCTTACCTGTTCAGGAGAAGTGTGGAGGTGTAGTGACTCTCCACAGTTTCACTGTCACCAGGTAAGGTAACTACCACCAGAAATGGGGGGGGTTCTGTTTCTGCCCGCAAGAGGGAAGCACCGGCTGAACCCGTGAATGACCGCCGGCAGATTAACAACCTTAACCCATAATTAGACTACTTTTCCCTCACAGACATGTTCGGCTGGCTGGTTGACTGGCTGTCCTTCAAAAAAATTACACCAAGCAAATGTAAGTACTTGAATGACAGAACAGAATCAAGGACTAAGTTTGTTTAGGCACAGGTACACATAAGTACAGTTATCATACATAGTGTAAATTACCTAGGATAACCCAGAAAAATAACGAAGTGCTATACTGTGCTTGTAGATATAAGGCATAAGCATTACTGTAGCAAGCAATACACATTTCAGTCACAGTTGCATTTTTCCACTTGTTCAGATGCAACGATTCTGAAAACGTGTAATACCTGTTCAGCTATTTTACAATTGGTCCATATATACGTGTCCCATATGATTCTCAGTTATGTGTTTTTTATTTACTTAGTTGATTCCTACATACCAGTCAATACATGTTGTATTTACATAACAGTCAATACATGCTATGTTTGCATACCAGTCAATACATGCTGTGTTTACATACCAGTCAATACATGCTATGTTTACATACCAGTCAATACATGCTATGTTTACATACCAGTCAATCCATGCTGTGTTTTCATACCAGTCAATACATGATGTGTTTACATACCAGTCAATACATTTTATGTACATACCAGTCAATACATGTCTGTGTTTACATACCAGTCAATAAATCCTGTGTTTACATACCAGTCAATACATGCTATGTTTATATTCCAGTCAATACATGCTGTGCTTACATACCAGTCAATACATGCTGTGTTTATATACCAGTCAATACATGCTATGTTTACATACCAGTCAATACCAGTAATATCTAGTTCACCTAATTACATTCTAGCTTATTGAATAACCAACACCAAACTCATTGGTACTACACAATTTTGTAATTTAAACTTAGTAGTTTATCTATATTTGTAATTTTTACTGTACTTTATTTCATTCTAGCCTAATACATAACCATTACCAAACTCATTGGTGCTACATTGTTATTAGTAATTTTATCTTATTAGTTTATATCTAATTACCTTCTAGCTTATTAAATAACCAACACCAAACTCATTGGTGCTACCCAATTTTGTAATTTAAACTTAATAGTTTATCTAAATTTGTAAGTTTTTACTGTACTTTATTTCATTCTAGCTTAATACATAACCAATACCAAACTCATTGGTGCTACATTGTTATTAGTAATTTTATCTTATTAGTTTATATCTAAATTTTCTTTAATTTTACTGTACTATATTTCATTCTAGCTTAATACATAACCAATACCAAACTCATTGGTGCTACATTGTTTTTAATAATTGTATCTTATTAGTTTATATCTAATTTTTTATTTCATACTAGCTTAATACATACTCAATACCAAGACCACTATGTTTATTTGTTACTATACTCTATTTGACCAATGTGCATTAGTTATATACTTACCAAAACATCCCCTTACAACAGATATCAGTACTATAACTCACCACACTATACATGATATAACAAAATCACTATTTAACCTAAATGATGAATGATCACGTCGACCCTGATCTAAACCTATTTAATCGAACACCCATTCAAAATTTACTGGAAAATAACTGCCTCTACTACACAGCATCACAAGCCCACACTGTCCTAAACACTACTAAAAGTATAACAGTTCTTAACTACAATGTCCGATCCTTAAGCAAACACTATGATGACCTCCTTGCCCTCCTTGGTTCCCTAAAAAAAACCTTCACATGTATTGTCCTTACTGAAACCTGGCTTAAGCAGGATACAATAGATATCTACTCGCTGCCAGGATACACAGCAATACACAACTGCAGACCACATCAAGCGGGGGGGAGGTATTGCAATCTATTACTCTAATGAAATATCCTGCTGTGACACCATTTGCTATAATGATGAATATGGAGAATATATTTTTGCTAAATTTACTGCACAAAACCTTAAGACTCCCATAACCATCGGGGCCATTTACCGGATGCCTCATACAAACATCCCAAATTTTAGCGATCAACTAAAAATGCAAATAACAAACAACCAATTGAACAAACACCACCTTATCTTAGCTGGAGACTTCAACATCAACCTTGGCCTACCAGATGAAGAGCCAGTAATCGATTTCATCTACAATATGAACAACACACTTCTTATACCAACAATAACCAAACCAACTAGGCTTACTGATACGAGTGCAACCATAATCGACCATATATGGACCAATATCCTAGCCCCCTTAAATCGGGATAATAACAGACAGCACCACAGACCACTACCCCACCTTCCTCTTAACAAACATTAGTAAACCGCCCTAGAATACACCAAAGTTTCATTCCGACTCCATGACCAAGCTTCAATAAATAACTTCACAACAGAGCTAGACACAGTTGACTGGGCTATAGAATTCCCAAATGCCAAGGGTATCGATGAGTGGACAGACACCTTTCTTAATAAATTACATAGACTATACAACAAACATTGTCCTATCAAAATGAAACAGATTACGAATAAACGGTTAGCCTGCCCATGGCTAACTAACAACTTACTAAAATCCATTAACAAGAAACATCAATATGAGAAGCAATATAGACGGGGATTCATACATAAGGAGTTTGTTAAACACTATTCATCAGTTCTCACCAAACTAATAAAAAAAACCAAACAATTGTACTACTCCAGCAGATTCACTGAAACAAGAGGAGATATAAAAAAGACCTGGAAAACACTCTCACAGATTATGGGCACCCACAAACTGAAAAAAAATAGGGATATTGTCCTAACTAAACCAAACGAAACACCACTACAGCCTATTGATACAGTAAACAAGATAAATGACTTCTTCTCAACTATAGGATCAAATCTTGCCAGTAAAATTCCAGATACCAATGCCCGAGCAAGTGATTATTTTCATTCCAGAATGCTGTTCAAGTGCCATTACCAAACGAATTTATCCCCATAAGGAATGATGTAAAATAGACTAGTCCTTTTAGACCCCCAAAATTACACTTACAAAAGCATTTAAAAAAATAAACTTACATAAAAGGGTGAGTTTGGGGACCGTCGTAAGTCGAGATACCACTGTATCTTGCACCTACAGAACCCACTGAAGTCTCCATGATAATCAAGTCACTTAAAAATAAATCAGGACATCTGTCTCAAGTTCCACCCTTAATATACAAACGAGCTGCTCATGTCCTTTCATATCCTATTTCTTTACTTTTTAACAAATCATTAGAAACTAGCACCTTCCCAACACTACTCAAAACAGCAAGGGTTACACCAATACACAAAGGTGGTGACCCTACAGACGTAAATAACTATAGGCCTATATCAAATCTACCATTGCTATCCAAAATATTCGAGGAACTTGTGCACAAGAGATTATACTCGTTTATAACGACACAAAGCATACTCAACCCCTGCCAATTTGGCTTCAGGAAAAATAAAAGCACTAACGATGCAATAGTAAAAATGATAGACCTGCTTTACACAGCACTTGAAAATAAGGAATATCCACTAGGACTTTTTATTGACTTAAGGAAAGCTTTTGACACAGTAAACCACGGCATCCTACTCCACAAACTTGACCACTATGGAATAAGAGGTCATGCACTAGCATACCTCAAATCCTACCTCACTAATAGGTACCAGTATGTCACTATTAAAGACACATCCTCCACGACACTACCACTAGACACCGGCGTACCGCAGGGAAGTGTCCTTGGTCCCCTGCTCTTCCTCTTATACATCAATGATCTTCCCAATGTATCACAACACCTGAAACCAATACTCTTTGCTGACGACACAACTTATGTCATCTCCCACACAAACCTTGCCACGCTTAATACCATTGTTAACGACGAATTAATAAAAATATCAACATGGATGACAGCCAATAAACTTACACTCAACACTGATAAGACCTTCTATACGTACAGTGGTACCTCGACTTACGTTTTTAATCCGTCAGAGAGGGCATTTCTTAAGACGAAACAAACGTAACACGAATCAATTTTCCCCATAAGAAATAATGGAAATAAATTTAATCCGTCCAAGACTTCCAAAAGTAGTTAAATAAAATATTTTTTAGAACTTTTGGACATTAAATAATACACAATTTAATAAAGAATACATAAATACACATGCAAATATTGTACAATAACATGTCACTTACATTTATTGAAGAGTTGTTGATGTGTGGAGGACGGGAGGAGGGGAGAAGGTGGAGTAGTATGCTAGTGTTTGGAAGGGGAATCCCCTTCCATTAACACTGCAGGTACCAAGTCCTTTTCTGGGGTTACTGGCCTTTTCTTTGAATGCTACACTCCCTGCATGAATGCTACACTCCCTGCATGAATGCTACACTCCCTGCATGAATGCTACACTCCCTGCATGAATGCTACACTCCCTGCATGAATGCTACACTCCCTGCATGAATGCTACACTCCCTGCATGAATGCTACACTCCCTGCATGAATGCTACACTCCCTGCATGAATGCTACACTCCTGCATGAATGCTACACTCCCTACATCCTTGCTACACTCCCTGCATCCTTGCTACACTCCCTGCATCCTTGCTACACTCCCTGCATCCTTGCTACACTCCCTGCATCCTTGCTACACTCCCTGCATCCTTGCTACACTATCTGCATCCTTGCTACACTCCCTGCATGAATGCTACACTCCCTGCATGAATGCTACACTCCCTGCATGAATGCTACACTCCCTACATCCTTGCTACACTCCCTGCATCCTTGCTACACTCCCTGCATCCTTGCTACACTCCCTGCATCCTTGCTACACTCCCTGCATCCTTGCTACACTCCCTGCATCCTTGCTACACTCCCTGCATGAATGCTACACTCCCTGCATGAATGCTACACTCCCTGCATGAATGCTACACTCCCTACATCCTTGCTACACTCCCTGCATCCTTGCTACACTCCCTGCATCCTTGCTACACTCCCTGCATCCTTGCTACACTCCCTGCATCCTTGCTACACTCCCTGCATCCTTGCTACACTCCCTGCATCCTTGCTACACTCCCTGCATCCTTGCTACACTCCCTGCATCCTTGCTACACTCCCTGCATCCTTGCTACACTCCCTGCATCACTATGCTACACTCCCTGCATCCTTGCTCACTCCCTGCATCCTTGCTACACTCCCTGCATCCTTGCTACACTCCCTGCATCCTACACTCCTGCATCCTTGCTACACTCCCTGCATCCTTGCTACACTCCCTGCATCCTTGCTACACTCCCTGCATCCTTGCTACACTCCATCCTGCACCTCCTGCATCCCTACCCCTGCATCCTTGCTACACTCCCTGCATCCTTGCTACACTCCCTGCATCCTTGCTACACTCCCTGCATCCTTGCTACACTCCCTGCATCCTTGCTACACTCCCTGCATCCTTGCTACACTCCCTGCATCCTTGCTACACTCCCTGCATCCTGCTACACTCCCTGCATCCTTGCTACACTCCCTGCATGAATGCTACACTCCCTGCATGAATGCTACACTCCCTGCATGAATGCTACACTCCCTACATCCTTGCTACACTCCCTGCATCCTTGCTACACTCCCTGCATCCTTGCTACACTCCCTGCATCCTTGCTACACTCCCTGCATCCTTGCTACACTCCCTGCATCCTTGCTACACTCCCTGCATCCTTGCTACACTCCCTGCATCCTTGCTACACTCCCTGCATCCTTGCTACACTCCCTGCATCCTTGCTACACTCCCTGCATCCTGCTACACTCCTGCATGCCTGCTACACTCCCTGCATGCCTGCTACACTCCCTGCATAAATGCTTCACTCCCTGCACATTCTTTACCACAGGCTTGGCACTAGGAGCTTTCTTGGGGCCCATGGTGGCTTATTTAGCAGTTGCAAGCACTAAAAACAGTGGAATAATGACAATATACTGGTATGAATGCGTGGGTGTGGGTGGGTGGTCGCTCTCACTTGTAAACAATAGCACACTGACGCTCCCTGGAGTGCGCGCTCAGCTGGGCTCCAAGCGAACAGGTCCGGTACGAAAGGCGTAAGACGAATCAATCAACGGATGTCGCATTCAAATTTCTTACGTTATAAGTAACGGATATCGAATATAACGTAAGGTGATAACAACGTAAGTCGAGGTACCACTGTATTATGTTTGGCAACAGAACAGATGATCCACAATTAAACATTAAGATCAACTCTACATCTATTACTAGACATAACGAGGGCAAGTTCCTGGGCCTTCACCTTGACAGCAGCCTGAAATTCAGCACCCATATCCAACACATAACAAAGAAAGTGTCCAAAACTGTGGGGATCCTCTCTAAGATACAGTATTATGTACCACAATCAGCCCTACTCACACTATACTACTCGCTCATCTATCCCTACCTTACATATGCCATTTGTGCATGGGGATCAACAGCAATTACCCACCTAAAGCCAATAATAACCCAACAAAAAGCCGCAGTAAGAATTATCACACAATCCAACGCTAGGCAGCACACCCCTACTCTTCAAAGACCTAAACCTACTCACTGTCCAGAACATCCATACTTACTACTCTGCTATCTACATTTATAGAACCATTAATTCCAATTTTAACCCTGAGCTAAAACACTTTCTTGACAGTTGTGACAGGACCCATAGACATAATACCAGACATAAACATCTCTTTGACATTCCCCGTGTCCGATTAAATCTATACAAAAATTCAATGCACATAAAAGGGCCTAAAATCTGGAACTCCCTGCCTGAAAACTCTAGAACTGCAGACACAACCTCCATTTTCAAAAGCACCGTTAAAAAACATCTTATCTCACTTACGCACCCAACCGGTAGCTAACCATACGAAAACTACTTTATCTTGCACATATCCACAGCAAAATACACTTATTGATATCTGTGATTCTCCTTAATTTGCACATTACTAACCACAGCAAAATACACTTATTGATATCTGTGATTCCCCTTAATTTGCACAGTTCTAACCAAAATTCTAATACAACTATTGCTTCATAATACTTAAGCTAGTCATAAGTTTGCCTAAGACACTCCAATATAGAAACTATATTATGCCAATATATCACCTTTATCATTAATATATAAACTAATTGCTAACTTCTTATACTAATTGTTAAATTCTCAATGTTTAAATTCCAGTACCTAAATTTTGTAAACCTAACCTAACCTAACCTTACAATCTGTATATTCATTGTGTAGCTATTGAGTAAGACCTATCATAAGACTGCCTGAAAAGCCTAGGCATACCTAGGCATATTATTGGCCATCTTGTAATATCAACTTTAATGTATAACTGTAAGTACCTCCCACCTTGTATTACATGAAATAAAGAATTTGAATTTTGAATTTTGAATTGAATACATGCTGTGATTACATACCAGTCAATACATGCTGTGTTTACATGCCAGTCAATACATGCTGTGTTTACATACCAGTCAATACATGCTGTTTACATACCAATCAATACATGCTATGTTTACATATGCTACTATGTATGGTAATTTATTTAACTACAGTGGACCCCCGAGTTTCGTAAACCCCGGAAATCGTACATTTATGTAAGTATAATATTGTAAGTGCTTGTGGAAAAGTATTTTTGGGGGTCTGAAATAGACTAACCTACGTGACATTTTTCCTTAAGGGAGTAAATTCGTTCGGTAATGGCACTTGAGCAGACTTCAGGAGTGAAGTTTTTACGAAACTCGAGGGTCCACTGTATTTATGAGTATTTTTTTTTATTTTTTTATTAACACATCGGCCGATTCCCACCAAGGCAGGGTGGCCCGAAAAAGAAAAACTTTCATCATCATTCACTCCATCACTGTCTTGCCAGAGGGGTGCTTTACACTACAGTTATAAAACTGCAACATTAACACCCCTCCTTCAGAGTGCCGGCACTGTACTTCCCATATCCAGAACTCAAGTCCGGCCTGCCGGTTTCCCTGAATCCCTTCATAAATGTTACTTTGCTCACACTCCAACAGCACGTCAAGTATTAAAAACCATATGCCTCCATTCACTCCTATCAAATACGCTCACACATGCTTGCTGGAAGTCCAAGCCCCTCGCACACAAAACTTCCTTTACCCCCTCCCTCCAACCTTTCCTAGGCCGACCCCTACCCCGCCTTCCCTCCACTACAGATTTATACACTCTCGAAGTCACTCTGTCTCGTTCCATTCTCTCTACATGTCCAAACCACCTCAACAACCCCTCCTCAGCTCTCTGGACAATCGTTTTGGTAATCCCACACCTCCTCCTAATTTCCAAACTCCGAATTCTCTGCATTATATTCACACCACACATTGACCTCAAACATGACATCTCCACTGCCTCCAGCCTTCTCCTCGTTGCAACATTCATCACCCATGCTTCACACCCATAAAGAGCGTTGGTATAACTATACTCTCATACATTCCCTCTTTACTTCCATGGACAAGGTTCTTTGTCTCCACAGACTCCGAAGTGCTCCACTCACCCTTTTCCCCTCATCAATTCTATGATTCACCTCATCCTTCATAGACCCATCCGCCGACATGTCCACTCCCAAATATCTGAATACATTCACCTCCTCCATACTCTCTCCCTCCAATCTGATATCCAATATTTCGTCACCTATTCTTTTTGTTATCCTCATCACCTTACTCTTTCCTTTATTCACTTTCAATTTTCTTCTTTTACACACCCTACCAAATTCATCCACCAACCTCTGCAACTTCTCTTCAGAATCTCCCAAAAGCACAGTGTCATCAGCAAAAAGCAACTGTGACAACTCCCACTTTGTATTTGCTTCTTTATCTTTTAACCCAACACCTCTTGCCAAGACCCTCGCATTCACTTCTCTTACAACCCCATCTATAAATATATTGAACAACCACGGTGACATCACACATCCTTGTCTAAGGCCCACTTTTACTGGGAAATAGTCCCCTTCCCTCCTACACACTCTAACCTGAGCCTCACTATCCTCATAAAAACTCTTCACTGCTTTCAGTAACCTTCCTCCTATTCCATACACCTGCAACATCTGCCACATTGCCCTATCATACGCCTTTTCCAAATCCATAAATGCCACAAAAACATCTTTACCCTTATCCAAATACTGTTCACCTATATGTTTCACTGTAAACACTTGGTCTACACACCCCCTACCTTTCCTAAAGCCCCCTTGTTCATCTGCTATCCTGCTTTCTGTCTTACTCTTAATTCTTTCAATAATAACTCTACCATACACTTTACCAGGTACACTCAACAGACTTATTCCCCTATAATTTTTGCACTCTCTTTTGTCCCCTTTGCCTTTATACAAAGGAACAATACACGCTCTCTGCCAATCCCTAGGTACCTTACCCTCTTCCATACATTTATTAAATAATAGCACCAACCACTCCAAAACTATATCCCCACCTGCTTTTAACATTTCTATCTTTATCCCATCAATCCCAGCTGCCTTACCCCTTTCATTCTACCCACTGCCTCACGAACTTCCCCCACACCCACAACTGGCTCTTCCACACTCCTACAAGATGTTATTCCTCCTTGCCCTACACACGAAATCACAGCTTCCCTGTCTTCATCAACATTTAACAACTCCTCAAAATATTCTCTCCATCTTCCCGATACCTCTAACTCTCCATTTAATAACTCTCCTCTCCTATTTTTAACTGTCAAATCCATTTGTTCTCTAGGCTTCCTCAACTTATTAATCTCATTCCAAAACTTTTTCTTATTTTCAACAAAATTTGCTGATAACATCTCACCCACTCTCTCATCTGCTCTCTTTTACATTGCTTCACCACTCTTTTAACCTCTCTTTTCTCTCCATATACTCTTCCTCGTTGCATCACTTCTACTTTGTAAAAACCTCTCATATGCTAACTTTTTCTCCCTTACTACTCTCTTTACATCATCATTCCACCAATCGCTCCTCTTCCCTCCCGCACCCACTCGCCTGTAACCACAAACTTCTGCTGAACACTCTAACACTACATTTTTAAATCTACCCCATACATTTTCGACCCCATTGCCTACACTCTCACTAGCCCATCTATCCTCCAATAGTTGTTTATATCTTACCCTAACTGCCTCCTCTTTTAGTTTATAAACCTTCACCTCTCTCTTACTTACTGATTCTATTTTCCTTGTATCCCATCTACCTTTTACTCCCACTGTAGCTATAACTAAAAAGTGATCTGATATATCTGTGGCCCCTCTATAAACATGTACATCCTGAAGTCTACTCAACAGTCTTTTATCTACCAATATGAGTATATTTACCAGAATAAACTGACTGACTGACTTGACTTATTGACGTGACTGACTGACTTGACATATTGACTTGACAGACTGACTTACTGACTGGACTGACTGAGCTACTGAGTCAACTGACTGACTGTACTGACTTGACTGACTGACTGACTATAGTGACGACATACTTACTGGACTATGTGACTTATTGACTTGACTAACTATAGTTAGTGAATATCGACCGACTGATGGAACGAAACTGAGATTGAGAATGATGAGAAATAAGATGCTTGACGCTGAGATGCACTTCCGTTTCCACGACCAAAATTCGCGTACACCTCACAATACCGTTTGGTTGGAGAACTGGTCATAAGTCTGAGCAGTCATTAAACAGGTAGGTTGTTAAGTGAGGAGTACCTGTATTGTGTAACTTTAACATTGCTACTCATAAAGACCAGGATAGAAAAAA
>WNWK01023640.1:0-30812 GCA_009830355.1 Cherax destructor | reverse complement strand
TTGATTGAATTTTGTAAAAAAAGGGGGTTTTTTGGGAATAGGAAACCCTTTTTTTAAAGGGGAAAAAAAAAAAGATACATGTACACAAGTACACAAGATATGAATAGGGCATAATGACAGTAATTTTTTTGACTATGTATTGGAAAAAAAAAAGACTGATGGGTGACTTCCAGGGATTTTATGGGGGGCCCCACAGATATGTTAGTTTTTTTTTTATTGTAGCAACGGGAGAGAAAAAAAGGTAGATGGGATACAAGGAGAATGGAATCAGCAAGCAAGAGAGACAGAGAGGTGAAGGTTTATAAACTAAAGGACAGGCGGTTGGGGTAAGACAAACAATTTTTGGGGAAGATGGGCTAGTGAAAATATAGGCAATGAGGTTGAAGAGATATGGGTTTTTTTTAACCCCTTTTGCCCTTCGCCCCCCAAACCCCCTAAAGTGTCTCTGTTTTAAAAAAATTTTAAAAAAAAAAAAAAAAAAAAAATTCTTATGAAATAAAAAAAATCTTTTCCCGATGGTAATGCCCCCAAAAAAAGAACGAAATTTGGGGAAAAAAATTTAAAATGGAATTAAGCCCCGGTTTTAAAGCGATCTTGGCGATTTTCCCCGGGGGAAATTTCCCCCAGGGCCCCCTTTTTTTGGCCAATTCCTTTTTTCCCCGGCCGACCAAACTCATAGTTTTTTCCCCTTTAGAACTCCATTTGTTCTATTGACTGAGTACAAAAACTGCCCTTTCCCCCCTTTCAAGTCCCCAAAAGTGGAAAAAATTTGGGGAATTTCCCAATTTCAAAAAAATTTTAAAAAAAGATGCAATTTCAAAATAGGGTCCAGAATGAACAATGCGGACAACCCCTGGCCCCTAAAATAACATTTTTCTTTTATCAGTTTTTCTCCAGCCCCCCCAAACCGAAAAATCATCTCTACATTTTTCTGTAACATGTCTTCCATTCTGTAAAAATAAACCCAAAAAAAACGGGGAAACAACCAAAATCATAAAAATCCCCTCAAAGCCCTTTTCCTTTAATCCAAAAAAAATGGTCATTTTTTTTTTTATTATCACTCGTGCTGAAAGGGTTTTCTTTTATACTGCACACTGCCCCACAGACCCATTTTTTTCCATGTTGGCCTACCAGTTTTCCCCCCCTTGATTTGAACCCCCCCAGAATTTTGGGGGCCGTCAAAAACGGGGGGCTCATAAGACCTATATTCCCCCAAACAGTCAAAGGGTTAAGAATGTAGTAATATTTTTTCAGAAAATTTTGGGGGTTTTACGGGGGTTTAAAAGGGGGGGGAAGGGGTTGGGGGGAATGATGAGATAAAGGAAGTAGTACAAAAAAAAAATTAGCATATGATTTTTTTACAAAGCAGAAGTAAAAAAAGGGGGGGAGGAATATGGAGGGGGGTGGTTGAGAGGGGAAAAAGGGGGAAAAAAGGAGAGAAAATTAAAAAAAGGGCAGATATTATCCAAATTTTTTGTTGAGAATAAAAATTTTTTTGGGGAGTGAGATTTAAGTTGAGAAAGCCTAGGAAACAAAATATTTGACAGTTAAAAATAGGAGGGGGGGGGTACTAGAGAGTTAGAGGTATCAGGAAGATGGGGGGGAAAATTTTTTTGAATTTTTTGGGGTAGGGGTTTTTTTTAATAATTGTTGGAAGAGGGTAAGGTACCTGGGGGGTTGGCAGAGATCATGCTTATTTCCCTTTTTTAAAAAAGGCGGGGAAAAAAAAAGTGTAAAAATTATGGGAAAAAAAAGCCGGGTCCGCAATATATCGGGGAGTGTATGGTAGAGTTTTTTGGGAAAAAATTAAGAATAAGAGGGGAAACAGGATCACTGATCAATTGGGGGGCTTGGGAAAGGGGGGGGGGGTGTGTAGACCAAAGTGTCTCAGTGGGGCATAAAAAGTGAACAGTATTTAATGTTAAAGGGGTTTTTTTTTTTATTTATGGATTTGGAAAAGGATATAAAGGGGGGGGGAGGGGGGCCCAATGTGGCGGGTTTAAAAATATGGAATAGGAATTAGGTTACTGAAAGCAGTTAAGAGTTTTTTGAGGATAGCGAGGTTCAAGTTTGAGTACTATGTGGGGGGGAAAGAGATTATTCCTAGTAAAAGTAGGCCTTAGACTGGGGGGGTTTTTATGTCACAATTTTTTTAATATATTTAAGTGGGGATGAAAATGAACGCTTTTGGGGTACTGGCAAAAAGGTATGGGGGGGAAAAAAATATAAACAGAGGGGGGTTGTCACAGTTGCTTTTTTCTGGGGGAAATGTGCTTTTTTTGGGGGGTTCCCGGAAAAAAGTTTCAGAGGTTGGTGGGCAATCGGGATGAACATGGAAGGGCAGTGAAGACAAAAAATGGTTTTTTTTTACTTGATGTGCTGTTGGAGTGTGAGCAAAAAAAAAAATTTTTGAAGGGGTTTGGGGAAAAAAAACAAAACCGCTTCGGGCCTGGGAGGTGGGAAGTACAGTGTCTTTTTTTTGGGAAAAAAGGGGGGTTTGGGGTTTTTTTTTAACTGTAATGTAGGCACGCCTTTTGGGAAAACAGTGATGGAGTGGGGAAAAAAAAATGATGATGAAAAATTTTTTCTTTTTAAAAACCCTGCCTTGGCGAGAAATGGCCCCCGTAAAAAAAAAAAAAAAATAAAAAAAGCAGCAATTTTTAAAAAAAAATCTTGCCTTTTGAAAATTTTTTAAAAGGGGGTTTAAAAAAAATGTCCTTTATTTAACAAGATGAGAAAATAATTGTAGAGATGCTATATTTTAAATAAAAAAAAAAATTATAACTGAAATGTCTTACCTTTTTTTTAATGGATTTAATAAATTAATGGATGAATGGGCCCTTTTACCCCCATCACTGATCATATACGTCTTTTCCCCTCGTATCTTTTGTTCTCGGGGGAACTCTTCAATTATCTCTGTCAGTGGGCAGAATCTGAGCACCATTAGTTGGTAAAAAACCCCGAAGTAAAAAAGAAAAAAGCAAAAGTAAACCCTTTTTTTTTAAAAAAAACTTTTCACTCTTATTTTTTAAACCCCCCCCAAAACCCCAAAAAAAGGGGATATCTAAATTATGTGTACAAAAATAAATCTGATTTATCTCCCCAAAAAAATTTCCTTTTTTTTCATTTTTGAAATTAATCTGAAGACTCATTTCCATCATGTCTAAAATTTCCCCGATTTGTAAGGGGTTAAAAATTTTTTTAAAAGGGTTCAGGAAAACTTGTTAGCCACACTTGAGTCTTTGGGGGTGGGAAGTACAATGCCTGCACTTTAAAGGGGGGGGTTTTAGATTTTGGGTGCGGGTGATATTTTAAATTTTATTTTTGGGGGGCCTTTAAAAAAAGTGATTTTTTGTGAAGATGGCAAAAGTGTTGAATGATGATGAAAGCACAGTGTCATCAAAACAAAACAACGTGACAACCCCCCCAAAGGGGGATTTTTTGGGTTTGGGGGCGTTATTTCGCTTTTTGGGTTTTATGGACGTAAAGGGGGTGGTCCCCTGCTTTACGTCAGTTTGATGGGCCCCTTTCCCCAAAAAATTTTTGTCATTCACCCAAAAAAATTGGGTTTTTTTCCCCCTTTTTTTTGGGTTTTTTTTTAGTGCAACTGCAAATAAAGTCCGGGGTTTTCCAAAAGGGGTTTCCCAGTGTTCCGGGGGGGGAAAAAAAATTGGGAAAAAACAAAAAATTTAAAAGAAGTGTTTTTAAAATAAAGAGTGGTATGCGGGTGCTGGAACTTCCCGGGTGTACGGAAAAAACAAATCAACAATTACATCCATCCTGAAAGAAAGAGCAAACCCAAAGGTTCCCCAATGTTCCCAAAAGGGAAAAATTTCTTAAAAACTTTGGTCACCAATAATGGAAGATATGGATAAGTTATTTTTGTGGATTAAAAAACAATTTTTTTGGGGGGCAGTGGAGAAGTGATTTTTGGAAGGCAAGGTTTCTTTTTAGGATCTTGAAAAGAAAAATCCTGGGGAAAAAATTGGGTAGTGGTTTTGGGGGGCAAGGGGGGGTTTGGGGGAATTTGAAGCGTGGGGGCATACCAATGTTGTAAATGGTGAGGCCGAAGTTCCGACAAAAAAGCCCGCTGAAAAAAATGTTCAGGGGAAAATTTTTAAGGGGGGGATGAAACGAACAATTAACCCCCCAAAAAATGTTCAATTGTGACGAAACAGGCCCCCTTTTGGGGAAAAAGCCAAAAAGGGCCTACATCACACAGGAGGGAAAAAAGGGGCCCCCCGGACCGCCCCGGGGAAAAAAGGGTAACTCTCTTGTTGTGTGGGGGTGCTTTTTTGGGGATTTCCCCAAAAGGGGAAAAATTTTCTGGGGGATTCTAAAATCCCCAAAAATTTTTAAGAAAAACAATGTTGTCCCCAAAAAAGGGGGGTGATTTTGGGGAAAAAAAATAATAAGGCATGGGGCACAAGGCCCCAAAAATTTTCCCCAAAATTTGGGGTTTTAAAAAATTTTTTGGGCCCGGTGAAAAAAAACCCCTGGAATTAAATTCCCCCAAGTGCCTCCCGGTACTGGACAATGCTCCAGCACATCCTCCCCCCTTGAAGACCAAGTGTTTAGGGGCTTCAGTTTTTTTTACAGTGAAGTTCTTTCCTCCCCCCCACCCCCCTCCTCCCCCCCCCTGGGCCCCGGGGGTCATTTCCCAACTTCATAAAAAAAAACACCCAAAAAAAATTTCAAAAATGCTTTTTAAGTGACCTCGGACCTAGTTGACCCTAAGAGAGTTCAGGAATCGGCCCACTATCCTCCACCCCAAGCCTTATAGGTAAGGCTTGGGAGGGGGGAATTGGGCTTTAATTCTCTTGGGGAAAATTGTGGTCAGATTGTGTCCAAAAAGGGATTTTTTGGGTTTGGGGGCTGACCCCCCCCGACCCTTTGCCTGTTATGGACCTATTGGCTTTGGGGGGGAAACCCCGGGTTGGGGGGAGGGCGAGGATGTGGAAGAGTTGGTGGGAGGACCACGGGGGAAAGAGATAACCACTGAAGAGCTGGAAGAGCTTCATCGGGGAAAAAAATCAGACAGACAGCTCTCAAGTTTTTTCCCCAAAAGTTTTTGGGGGGAGAAGTTCCTTTCCCCGGGTGCCACTTAAGATTCAATCATACCAAAAGAATTAGTCTTTTTATTTGGGCAGCACTTGGGGCAGGGGGAAATTTTAAAAAACCCCCTTTTTGTAAACCCCGTTGCCCTCCTGTTGCTCAGCCTAATAGCTACATAAAATTCCAGAATGGAAATGCAAGAACCCATGTTTCATGAATGGAATGCAAGTTTCCCTTATTTATATGTCATGATATTTTCACATCATGTTTAATAAAACTTTCTAGTCATTCACATCTAAAGAACTATTTTTTTTTTAAACTAGCTATGACCAGTTATCTTTACCCCCAAAAAAATTTGGGTGTCCGGGGTAATTTCCAACCCTCACAGTACCAGGGGCTTGGATGTGTTGCCTTCAGTCTTGAATGATTCTTATGACCGGGGGGGCCCTTTGAATAGCAATCCTCCAAAAAAACCCTTCCGTTTTTTACTCCCTTCAAAAAAAAAACCCGCCAGTATCAAAGGGGGGGGAAGGTCTTTCAGGATGGAAAAAAAATGCCCCCGAAGGTCTGGGGGAAAAAAAATAAAAACCACAGCAGATCTGTAGAACACTGAGCAGCAGCTCCGGGACACCCCCCCTTTTGCCATGTGGCACTATCTCCACATTTCATCCCCAGTTGTTTGTGTGTTTGGGGGGCTAGGTTCTCATTTCCTGTAAACTGGTTTTAAAGGGTTTTTTTTGGGGCTTTTTTTTGGGGTTTTCCCTTTTTTATAGAGCTTTTGCTCTAATTAAAAAATTTTTTCCCCCCTTTATAATTTGCTGAAAAAAAACCCCTTTTTTCCCCCCACTGCTTTCATTGTTGAAAATGTGTAATGAAAAAAACACATAATTTGACAAATACAGATTTTAAGGGGGGGGGTTTTAAAAAAAACCCCCAGTTCATTTCATAAAACATTATATCTTTTTTTGAAAAGGGGGAAATAAGAAAAAAATGAATATTAAAGAGATAAACTGTTAACTTATGTTATACTAAAATATGGGAATGTTTTTCCCCTTAGAATAACACCATATGATAAAGGGAGTATGAAAAATGGCGCCTTTTGAAAACTCCCAAATCAATGTGCCCCCCCGTTGGGGCCCAAAATCTACAAATGACGTAATTAAAAAAAAAAAAAAAAAAAAATTTTTTTTTTTAAAATTTTTATAAAAAAGGCTCACCTTATAAATTTTGTCATTTGGGCATTTTAAAAAAAAGGGGGTGCAACCCCCCTTTTACTTACTTGAAAAGCCCCTAAACGATCATTAGAGACTCTGAACACGTCAGGGGGTGTGGGAGTGTGGTTTTTTTTTAAAAAAGGGGGGTCAGGTTCCCCAAAATTTACAAATTTTCCCCATGCCTGTCTCCCCCCGATTATTCCTTGATCCTTTTTAAAAATTTAAATTTAAAATTCATAATAAAAAACCCCAATCATGCTTGGGGTTTTTAAAAAATTACAAATGTATAATTTTACATATACAGTGGCCCCCGGTTTTTCCCCCAAAAATTTTTTAAAGGGGAAAGCTGTTTGAGTTTTTTTCAACAATTTGTTCCAAAAAGGAAAAAGTAAATTAGATTTGTTTTTTTTTAACCCCAAAAAAAACTTACAAAAAAAAACTTACATAATTGTTCGAGTTGGGGCTGTCGCCGGGGGACCATTACCCCCGGTTTTTTTTTTAAAAAAGGGTTACATATTCAGGTCATGAAGCCATATGCCCAAAAATTTAAACCCTTTTTTTTGTTTCAATTTTATATATATGTCTTATGAGCCCCGTTTGGGGGGGGGTTTCGCGTAAATTTAGCGGTTTTTTAAACAAAACGGGAGAAAAAAGGGGGGGGGCCCACATTTTTAGAATTGGGGGGGGATGAGTGTCTTGGGAAAGAAAAAACGGGGGCTCGGTGGTGCATTTTGGGGAAAAACATGTTTGTAGTCCTTGTTCACCATGCCCCCCCGGGAAGAACCCCTTTCCCCCGGGTTGGGGGCTTCTCTTCCCAAGTGATAGTTCTAACAGCAGGGAAAAGGGGGTGAAAATGAATTCCATAGTTTTAAAAAAGGGGGTGACTAAAAAACAGTGACCAGGATAACGTAAAAGATAAAAAACCCCGATGACCCCAAACCCTTTCCCCCCTTTTGGTGCGGGGCCCCTCTCTTTTTACGTTCACCTGTACCAGGACAAAGGGGAAAATATTTAAAAGGGGCCCAGGACTCAGATGTGAGCAGTGTAAGTGATAATGATAGTGTTTTCCCAAAGGGGGTTTAAAAAAAGCTCGGGGTTTCGACAGTGAAAAAATTCTCCAGTGGGGGCAGTTCGGTAGTGTGCCATATGCTATATTCCAAGGAAAAAAAAGGAAATCTCTGAGTACACCCTTTTTTACAATTGATAGTGAAGATGATGATATTTTTCAATGGGGATGCATAATGTGCATGGGGCAGCTGTTGCTAGTGGGGGTTTCCCGGGGGGCATGAGTCATGTGGCACCGGGGGCGGGCCATGCTGCTAACTCAGCACAGCCACAGCCCACCCCCCAACCCCCCCCCCAACCTGCAAAACCCCAACCCCTCAACCACAACCACCTGTCTATCCAGCCCCCCCCAGCGGGGCCCCATCGGGGAAATTCAGCAATTTTTTTCCCCAAAATTTCCCCTGACTTTGATAAAAAAAAAAGTGGAATACTGAAAAAATTTGGGAAAAATTTTCCCACTGAACTGGAATGTTTTTAGTTTTTCTTCATAAACCCCAATGGACATTATTGTCAGGGAAAGAATACATATTTTCGAGTACCCCTCCCAAAAATTTTTTCACCAAGGTCCCCCAACACCAGTGGAAGGACAAAACCGGGGGGAGAGATGTCCCCCGTTCTTTGCCCAATATAATGTTTTCCACATGTGGTAAAAACACACTGCCCCAAAACATACGGGGGGGGGGAATGCCTGATTTCCCCGGGTTTTTAAAAGGGTATTATACCAGTGAATCGTTTTTTTTTATACTGTTAAATGCTACACTTCTCAAACAAAAAAAACCCTTTTGGAAACGGCAGGTTATATAAGATAAAAGGGAAAGTTTAAAAAACTTTTAAAAAAAAAATTTTGGGGAGGGGATTTTTATCCTTCGGGGGTTTTTTTTTGATGAGTTTTTTTATTTTGTTCAAAGGCAGACTGTCGTTAAACAGTAAAATACCAAGAAGGGGAAACGCTTTGGTATAAAGTTTTTTTAAAAAGGGGGTTGAAAAAATGGTCTGGTTTTGGATATACAGTGGACCCCCAGTTAATCCCCTCTTCAAACACTAACAATTATGTAAGTGTATTTTTGTGTGTTTTTTTAAAAATTTTTGTTTTGGGGTAAAAGGGCTAATCTAATTTACAACCTTATGTTAATAAATTTGTTCGGTAACGGACTTAAAAAACATTCGGGGCAATTATGGTTTTTAAACCCCGGGAGCCCCACTTAATTGTGTACACTGGCAGTAATACATTGAAAAGATATCCCCCAAAAGGGAAGTTATTGGGTATCTCTGGTGATGTGGTTAGAACAATGATGGAACCATATCTTGGAAAAGGGCTACGGGGGGTTAAAAAACTTCATCCCAGAAGCCTGCTCAAGTGCCATTCCCCAAGAATTTATTTTCCCTTTAAAAAATAATGCCGAGGTTAGTCTATTTCAGACCCCCAAAAAAAACCTTTCCCCCAAACCCCCAAAAATTTTTACCATAATTTTTTTTGGGTTTTAAATTTTGCCGGGGTCCACTGTATATTATATACTGATAATATAAAAACCCCCCTTTCTCGGGGTTTCTTAAAAAAGGGGCAGAGGGGGTGGCACAGTGCGAAATCGAAAAAAATTTTTGGGGTTGCGCGGGCCCTTTGGGGGAAAAGGGGGATGTGCAGGTATTTGCTGCCAATGACATCATGGCATTTGGGTTTTAAAAAAACGTGATGTCCCCATTGTTGACATCAGTTCACCAAAAGAAATGGTAAAAATGGCAAGCAGAAGAGAGACCAATGAACCTTTTTTAAAAAAACCCGCGGGGTGTGATGGCTACAACCTCAATATGCGCAGTGGACAAATGTGACATGCAGATTGGGTTTGCTGATTGTTTTTTGCAAGAGTTATAAGTGGTACATCCCCTTTTTTTCCCTCTTTTTTCATTTTGCTGAATGTTTTTATGTACAAGTTGAAGACCAACAAAAAACCCCAAAAATGGTAAATTTTTTTTGTCGGTCGTCAGAAAAAAAATTTAAGTCCCAAAAGGGAAAAACACCCCGTAGACCAGCCCCCCGAAATTATCAACACATGCCCCTCGTCTGGGGGTACTACTTTTTAAAAAAGTGCTCAGAAGAGGTGTTTTGTCTGTGCACATACCCCCAAAACCCAAAAAACGCAGAGACACTGTTTATGTGTGGGGGGTAAAACTCCATTTGCATATACCCATGTTTTCAAAAAAATTCCACAAGCTGCAGGGGGGGTTTTAGGGGAAAAAATCCAGTGACTGTACATTTTTTCTGTATATATATTATAGAACAATATAATTTTAAAATTTTTTTTTTTTTTTTTTGGTTTGTGTAAACAAGTTTTGTAAACAATATAATGATACTAATGTTTATACGATTATTGTGTTTTTTACAAAGAGTGTATATATATATATACATTGCACCCTTTAAAATTGGGGGCACAGGCCACACAAGTTAAATAAAAATAAAAATGAAAAAAAAAAAACCCATGAAAAAATAAAACCCCAAAAAATTTCTGAGTGAACATTTCCCCCCGTTGCCAAAACGGCTCATTTTTTCCCCCAAAACGCCCCCATATCTCGGTAAAAAAAATGATTGCAAAATTTTTTTTTTTGGGTAAAAACAGTCAGAAAAAAAATCTTAACATTTTGATAAGAAAAAAATTTTTTTTTTTTTTAAATATTTTTTTACAACAGGGGCACCTCAGGGTTGGGATGGGCAGTCAAGGGTTAAGGTGTGATGATCCCCAAAATAAACAATTTATACAGTAAGTCCTTTTAAAATAAATGATCTTTAGATAATAACAAACTGCTATTAAAAAAAAAATATCATTCATCAATGGAACTGATGTTTTTAATCTTACCTTAAGATTGGGGAACGATGCTTGATCATTCTTTATTTTTTTCAATAACTAATTAAAAAAATTTTATGTTAATAAAATACAGAAGCTCTTTTATAAGGCTATCTATAGGGGGATATTTCATAAAATTTTTAAATTTAAAAAAATACATTCAAAAAATTTTTTAGCATGTACTATGAAGGCCTTTTTCATGCTACTCAATTTAGGATTTACTTTTTTAATCCATTTTCAAAAAAACATACTATATAGAACTTTATAAAAGTGTTTCATATCTAATTTAAAAAAATTTTGTAAAAAAAAAAATAATACCAAGTCATGATGAAATTTAAAAATTTTTTTTTTTATTCAATGAAAAAGCTAAAGGGAAAAATAATACAGCAATGCAGCCCCAAAAAAATGGTGGGAAGAAAAAAAAGGGGGGGGGAAAAAAAAGGGGGGGGGCAGGGTGAAAAAATATCAGCTAAAAGGGGGAAATGTGTCAGTTTTAAAAAAAAAAAAAAAAAAAGTGAAGCAAAAAGGGGGGGTTAGGAAGGGGGGTCAAAATGTATGGAGAAACTCTGAAAAAAAAATTTTTTTTAAAAAACAACTACACCAGGAATATTTACTGCCATTATGTCATGAATCCCCTTTTTCTGGGGAAAAACATAGTTTTTTCCTCACCCCGTTTTAATCACTAGAGTATAATCGGGGGACTTTGGAACCACCCTTAACTACAGTATTTTCCGGCCTAAAAGGCACTTTTTTTTCCCCCAAAAAAGTCTTGGAAAATCACCCCCATCTTATATGCTCAAGAGGGGGGTTTAAAAGGGGTAGGTTTTGGGATTTTTAGCAATTGTTTAAAACGTTACATAAAAATTTTTTTGGGGGAAAAGGGGGGTCCGAAGCAGATGACACTCATGTTTATCCCCCGGGGGAAAATTTTGGTATTTTTTTTTAAAAATTCTCTTTTTAACATTTTTCTCTAGTCTGACTGAGGGGGAAAAGGGGGGGAAGCAAAGAGCTGAATAACCCCCCCCTTTTTTTGCACCTCGGGGAAATGTTGTAAAACCCCCAAAAACCCCCTTTTTTCCCCGTTAACATTATTTCATTTTTTCCATGCAGTGGTGAATGAAATTGGGTTTGATTTTTTCTGAATAATCAAAAGAAATTTGATTCAGTTTAAAATAAAAAAAATTTAAACAATTTTTGGACACTTTTTCCCCTTTTTTTGATACACCCCTTTTTTAAAAGGGTTATTCCTCTGGCTTCACAGCCAAGCCCCAAAAAATAAGTGTGTAGAAGTTGTGACTTTCCCGAGTACTCATGTGGAAAAAAGTCAGCAGATTTCTTTGAAGATGTAAAAGCCTAGCAACAACTACGGGGTTTTGGGCAATGGATATCGGGGAAAATCTTAAAGGATGAATGGGGGGAAAATTAATTATGATTTTTTTGCTCCACATTCAAATTCAAAAACTTGCAAAAAAAATTTTTAAAAACAAAAACATATAAAGAAAATTTTAATTTTCACATGAACCCCCTTTTTTATTTTATCTAAATTTCGGGGGCCCTTTTTAAAAATTTTTCAAGAGCTTGAGTCTAAAGACCAATAACTAAATTAAATAAAAATATATTAGTTCATAATAAATAACAGAAAAATTTTAAAAACCAAATTTTTTCCCCAAAAATAGAATAGAAAATGACTATAAATAATAAAAATCCCAAAACATATTTTTGGGGGCAAAAAATTTCAAAAATTTAATAATAGTTGCATTTATAAATTATGATACATTTGAAAGCGGGGGCATTAAATGTCAGTGGACCCTCTTTTTTTTTTTTCACCCCAAAACTCGAACAATTATGTAAATGTATTTTCGAAATGTTTTTGTAAGTTTTTTTTGGGGGGGTCGGGAAATGACTAATAAAATTAAAATTGTCCTTATGGGAACAAATTCGTTGAACGGCACTCAAACAGCTTTGGGGGAAAATTTTTTTCCCCAAACGAAAAAGGATCCACTCCCCCAAAATTTTAAAAGGGGAAAAAAACAAGCTAATGGCCAATGCATGCAATGTATGCCTGAAAAGATAAATTTTAAAAAGGGGGAATAAAGTGTTCATAACATCAATGTTCCCCAAAAAAATTTTTAAAAAGTACAGAAAAATAAGCAATAAACCTGAGTGGCTTATAAAAACCCTTTTCCCCAAAAAAAAAAAAAGTTTACAGTGGCCCTTTTGGTTTTAAAAACGTTCAAAAACGGAATTCAAATTTGAGCATTTTTTTTCTAAATTTCCCCCGGATTTTTAAGCATTCGCCGGGAAATTTCCAGTGTATGAGACACGCCCCCCCCCCTGCGACACCCTTTCCCGTGTATCACACCCCCGGGGGGCGTTTTCTCTCTCTCTTTTGGAGTAGGAAACCTCGCATTCATCCATTCATCCGCGTTCATTTTGGTGTTTGTTTATTGATTGTGACTGTAAATAAGGGGCCCCCCTAGGGTCAAAAAAAAATGTGCCTTCTTCAGGGGTTCCCCTATTACGATACTAAAGCAAAAAAAGGGGTCGAAAAAGGGTATAGCGCCAGCCAGCGATAAAAAATAGCATTAACAGTGTAGAAAAAAAATTAAAAAAAACGAAGAAAAAAGACGAAAACAAAAATTTTAAAAACCCCCATTTTTGGGGTTGAAAGGGGCCTTTGGGGGCCCCCGACAACACCACCACCTTTCTTTTTTGGTTTTTTCCCCAGTGGGCCCTTTTTAAAACCCCAAAAACAACAAAACCACCACTCGTGACATCGTAAGGCATATTTTATTCATTCTAGGATATATCATGTTTTTTATATTATTAATATTGTTTATTATGTCCTTATTAGATGAATTGTGATAGATAAATAAGCTGTAGAGTTGATATTAGTGTCATAGCAATATTTTGTCCCTGTTAAACTCTCCTCCCCTCTCCATACCCCCAAAAAGAGTCTTCAATAAAGGTAAAAAATGATTTAAATGTTCTTTTTCCCCTTAAAAAATTTTTTTTTTTATTTCTCATTGTTTTTTTTTATGTAAAGCTATGTTATTCTCTATAAATGTAAACTATAGTTATTTCTATAAATGAAAAAACTATAGTTATTCTCTAAAAAAAAATTTTTGTGAATTTTTTGGGGGTCTAAAAAGGTTAAATTGGTTACATTACAGGAGGCCCTCCACATTGCGAGGTTTTGAACATTCTCGAATGCCCACCCCCCTATTACCGGGAACCCGGCAGTAAGCGTTAGAATCCCCCTAGATATCATGCCATACCCTTTAAAACCCCCCTAAATCACCTCCATTCCCCTTCATGTTTAACTATGGCTAATATAATCACCATCTTGTCATCATCATCATCATCACAAGTCATCGAGTTCGTCTCCTAACCTTACAGTGGTGAGTATTTTTTTTTCATTATTTTTTTTTAAAAGGATAACATTTTTTTCTTTTTTTCTTTAAACCCTTTGCCCTTTTCCCCCCCGAAGGGGGTTTAAAAAGGAAAAAAAAGTTTCTCCTTTTACATTTAGTAATAAACGGAGAAGGGGTTACCCCCCCCCTTCCCCCCGGGCCCCTTTTTGCCCTTACGACACGTTGGTTACGGGGGAAAAAATTTTCTGCCCATTCCCCATGGAGATAAAAAATAAGAACAAGAACTAGTAAGAAAATAGAAAAAAACCCAGAGGGTGTGTATATTTTGCTTGTACATGAATGTGTAGTGTGACCAAATGAAAAGTAAAAATGAAGATGTACCTGAAATTTTGCATTTTTTATGAGACAAAAAAAAAGACAAGCAATCCACCATCATGTAAAACAATTACAGGTTTTTGTTTTACACTCTTTGGCGGGCGGTAGTCCCTCCTGGGGGTTGCTGTCTACCAACCTACTACCTAAAAAGGATAACATTATAACAATATTTTACGTGTTTTCATGTGTTTTATGATTGTTCATGGTTCAATAGGTTGGAAGCAGTATTGTTAGGCTAAGTAAATGCTATTTTTTTTCCCCTACAATATATTTGTGCCCAAAATTTTTTAAATTTTTTAAACTTTCCCAGGGGGTTCTTACCCCAAAAACCCTTGCAAATGGGGGGGCCCCCTGTTTTTTTTTGGGAAAATTTTTTGGGGGGTTTTTTAAACATTTGGTTTAAAACCTTTGGGGGAAAACGGTTTTTTCGAAAACTGACCCCCACTGTTTTTAAATTATTAACCTCAGGGGGAGGGGTAATAAAAAATAACTCAAGCCAACTAGTGGCGCTTAACCCTTTCCCCCAGGATGTGAAAACAACAGCTAATTGTTAGAACCCCCGAAAAAAAAACTTTTTTATCCAGAAAAATAACAGATAAAAAAAATAAAAAAAAAAAATTTTGTCACAGATTTTTTTTTTTTTATTCTTAATAATATGTACATATCCCTCAAACCCATTTATGTATATGCCTTTTTTGGGACATACTACAATGTACCTTTCGTCTTGTATACCATATTATGAAATAAAATGGGGAACCCCAAAAAAGGGGCGCATCCACGTGCTTTTTTTTCCAGATATGGGGGGCAGTCGATCGTTTTTTTTTTGCTTCCATGGCGAGCAAAATTTCCAGATGCAGCGGGCCCCTCGGGGGGTTTTTTGGGGCCCCGGGGGGGGGCTTTTGTTTGATTTGGGGAAATTTTGGGATCCTTTGTTTGTCTGACTATCTTATTGAAATTTGGGAAAAAAGGGGGGGAAAAAGATTTTTTCTTAACATACACCAAAAAAAAAGAAATCTACTGTAAATAGGAGTTCACTTCTCAGCCTTAGCCGGCCCTTAGCGATCATTTTAAAGGTTTTTATGGTTGTATTCTTGTTTTTGGTCTCAATTGATAGAATGGAAGATATTTGAAATGAAAATGATTTGATTGTTTTTTTAAAGAAAAGTACTTTGAAATTAGCTCAAAGTAGCAAAAAATTTTTATTTTTCCCCATGTTAAAAGGGGAAACAAATGGCCCCTTTCCAATCCTTCCGAGGGGCCTTTTTAATATGCACTCAGAAGGGGGTTTACATTATTTAATATTAATATTGTTTATTAAGTCATATTAGTGAATTGTGATAAAAAAGGGGGTTTATATTGGGGAAAATTTTTTAAGTTTTTGTGGGGCCTGGAATTCCACTGGACGGTTAAATTTTCCCTTTTATTTTAATTTTAAAAAGGGAAAATTGACTCTGCAAACGAGCAAAAACCCGGGTTTTGGGGGAAAAGGGCTGGGATTAAACTCGTTAGTGGAGGTTCCACTGTATAACCCCTTTTTTTAAAAAAAAAAAGGGGTTTTTAGGGGGGGGAATATTCAAATTACTTCTGGAAGAAACAAAAAAATTTTTTTTTAAGCCTTTTTTTTTCATTCCGGGCTTTGGGGACAGTTTTGGGGAAACCCATATTATAAAAAAAAAAAAAAATAAAATTTTTTTTTTATTTTTTATAAGCCATAAAAAGGGGGTTTCAACAGCCCCTACTTTCCCCAAATTTGGGGTTTTTTAGATATTAATCTTAGTATAACAGATATAATCTGATAAAATTTTTTGGATCACTAAAAAACTAATTATCAATAAATTTTTTTAATAATAATCAGACCAAAAACCCCGTATATGATTAATTCATTATAAAAGGCCTTAAAGAAGCTTGTGGGATTAAAAAAAAAGAGTGAATGAAAACAAGTGGTTTTAATGATGTTGTTAGTTAAGCAAGATAACTTTTTCAAAAGGGGGTTTGGGAAAAAAATTAGTTGGATCGGGGGTTCTTTAGGTATAAAAGGGGAGTGCCTGCCCCTCGGGGAAAGGGGGGGTTGGGTTCCCCCCCGTTGGAATATAAACGGGGGGAATGTCAGCACACTTCGGGGAAAAAAAGGCAGTTGTATGAATGATGGTAAATGTGATTTTCCCCTTTTGGGGGCCCCCCCCGGTAAACCTGAAAGGGGTCAAAATTTCCCCCGGAATGGGCGCCCCCAAAACCCCCCAAAAAGGGGAGTCAGGTCTAATTTTTTGGGTTTTGGGGCCCCCCATCCCCTTAAAAACCCCCCAAGGGGGGGAAAAAAAAAAAAATGCTTTTATTGTACATGGTGTTTTTTCAACATTAGCAGACAACAGCTACTGGTTTTGATAAGAAAAAATTTTTTTTTTAAAAAAGGAAGCAAGTAATTACGACGGGGGGATACAGCACCCCGAAGAATGGGGAGGCATTCAGGTTGGGGAAATCAAAGGATATGGGGGGGACAACAAGTCTTTTTCCCCGGATAAAGGGCCCCCCCCCCTTCAAAAGGGGAAAAATTTAACAAGAGAACTAAAAAAAGGCCCCCCCCAGCAGGTTACTTGAAAGTTGATGTACTGATGTCCCTGACAGCAGCGCTTATCTTAGTGACAACAATAGAATACCTTTTGTATATTGTGGTTATCTTTACGTAATGTCCGAAGATGTAAGTTTACAAGACTTCCCAACGCTAGAATATCAACAAAACCATTACCTGACGTGACCAGACCAAGACCAACCCATCAGCTGGCCAGGATACAACGCTAACTCTAATATTTACTATTTTAATGAATGGCCTATAATTGAAAAGGACTCAAATTTAATTTATTATCATTTATTACAGCTTATAAAACTCAATACAAAGTACTTATCCATGAGTAAACAATGTGTTTTTAAAGGCTTAAATTTTTTAAAGATTCGAAATCAATAGAAAAAATAAGTTTAATAATAATATAATATAATTTTTTTATTTCGATGCAAGTTACAAGTATAATAGTTATTGGTATAATGCATGGAGCCCCCGCATGCCATGGCATTAGGGCAGCTTATTCTAAAGACTTTTCACTAAGTATTAATACTAGAGAAATTGATTGAGTTTATTCTAGTTATATTTATTTAAATTACAATATGATTATACATACTATTAAAAGACAATACTAGAGAAATTGGTTGAGTTTTTCTAGTTGTATATTTTATTTCAAGTCAAATTCAAATTCAAATTCAAATTCTTTATTTCTGGTAATATACAAGGTGGGGTGTACTTATAATTATGCATTTTATGAAGTAGATATTACAAGATGGAATAATATGCCTAGGTATGCCTAGGCTTTTCAGGCAGTCTTATGATAGGTCTTACTCTATAGTGACACAATGATTATACAGATAGTAAAAAGTTAGGTAATTGTAGTGATTAACTACGTTTCAAAATTGAGGTACTGAATTTAAACATTTAAGAATTTAACAATTAGTTTTATATATTAATGGTAAAGGTGATGTATTGGCATATTACAGTTTCTATATTGGAGTGTTTAGGCAAACTTATGACTAGCTTAAGAATTATGAAGCAACAGTTGTATTAGAATTTTGGTTAGTCCTGTGCAAATTAAGGAATCACAAATATCAATACAATATGTTGATGCTATACTAGTAAAATAACAATACTAAGAAGGAAGGAGGTGTTGATTCACCGGGAAATCTCCCGGCCCGGTCTTTACCAGATGGCGACCCGCTCTGGCTCTGGCGTGGAAGTAGCAGAGACCGAAGTCTCCCATGGGAGGGGTACCCCTAGGCCTGGTCCCAGGCCTAGCCATATTCGCCCACAAGCACGAGGCAGGTAGGCCCCTCTGGTCTGCCACCTTCCCCGCCCCAAGGAGGCTGACGGGAAGGGCAGGCTTGCGAGCCGCAGATGGTAGCAAGCTCCAGCCTTGGCACCTACCCCTGCCCTAGAAGGGCTGGGCATGGTGATCGACCATACTAGAGAAGGAGGTGTTGATTCCGGGAAATCTCCCGGCCCGGGTCTTGACCAGATGGCGACCCGGCTCCGGCCTCCCTGGCGTGGGAGTAGCAGAGACCAAAGTCTCCCATGGGAGGGGTACCCCTCAGCGGTGGGACCAACTGGTCCCAGGCCTAGCCATATTCGCCCACAAGCACGAGGCAGGTAGGCCCCTCTGGTCTGCCACCTTCCCCCGCCCCAAGGAGGCTGACGGGAAGGGCAGGCTTGCGAGCCGCAGATGGTAGCAAGCTCCAGCCTTGGCACCTACCCTGCCCTAGAAGGGCTGGGCATGGTGATCGACCTCACTATTAGAGAAGGAGGTGTTGATTCACCGGGAAATCTCCCGGCCCGGGTCTTGACCAGATGGCGACCCGGCCCGGCTCCCTGGCGTGGGAGTGCGGACCAAAGTCTCCCATGGGAGGGTACCTCAGCGGTGGGACCAACTGGTCCCAGGCCTAGCCATATTCGCCCACAAGCACGTAGGTAGATAGTTGCTAGGCCCCTCTGGTCTGCCACCTTCCCCGCCCCAAGGAGGCTGACGGAAGGGCAGACTTGCGAGCCGCAGATGGTAGCAAGCTCCAGCCTTGGCACCTACCCTGCCCTAGAAGGGCTTGGCATGGTGATCGACCGATACTAAGAAATTTATTGAGTTTCTTTTAGTTATATATTTTATTTCAAATTAACAAAATTATGATACTATACTATTTTAAATGACAATATGATGATATGAAATTGCAACAAGTGTTAAGGAGGATGACAATATAAAACTGAGATTATCTTAAGTAAAATAACATTGGGTTTGAAAGTTTGTTACAGTACGAGTATTTAGTATAGGGTGAGTAGGTGATTTTGAGAAGAGTCTTGAATTGATTTTCCGACAAGGTTAACTTAATATTTACTGGTAACGAATTCCAGATTCTGGGGCCCTTTTATGTGCATAGAATTTTTACATTGGTTAGTATGGACTCAGGGTATGTCAAATAGTGATCTGTATCTTGTGTCGTGGTCGTGGGACCTATTAAAGTTGTTGAGGAGAATTTTGAGCGGAGGGTTGATATTAGCATGTAGGAGTTTTATGTATGTAGAAGGCACATGAATAGGTATGAATATTTTTTACGGTGAAGTAGTTTTAAAGTTTTGAATATAGGTGGAGTATGCTGTCTAGGTGGGAATTTGTTATCATCCTGACTGCAGCCGTTTTGCTGGGTTATGAGTGGTCTAAGGTGATTTAATGTTGTTGAGCCCATGCACAGATTCCATAGGTGAGATAAGGGTAGATAAGAGAATGATATAGTGCAATGAGAGCTGGTTGTGGCACATAATAGCGTATCTTAGATAATATACCTACTGTCTTTGAGATTTTCTTGGATATTTGTTGTATGTGTGTTTGGAATTTAAGACTACTGTCAAGGTGGATTCCTAGAATTTTCCCTCTGTGAGTCTTGTGATGGGTGAACCATTGAGCGTTATGTTAAGTGGAACATTTGTAGCTTTGTTTCCAAACTGAATGAAGTAGGTCTTGTCAGTATTGAGAGTAAGCTTATTTGTCTTCATCCATGTTGATATTTTCTGTAATTCGGCATTAACTGTGTTGGCTAGTATGACTGGATTTGGGTGAGAGAAGACATATGTTGTGTCATCTGCAAATAATATGGGTTTGAGTAGTTGTGATGCATTCGGTAGGTCGTTTATGTAAATGAGGAATAGGAGGGCCCCAGGACACTTCCTTGAGGGACTCCGACTGTAATTTGTTGTGTGGAAGAGTTCTCTCCATTTGTGTACACGTACTGGCTTCTGTTGCTAAGGTACGACTTTAGGTAGTTGAGTGGGTGCCCCTAATATCATAGTGCGCTAATTTTGTGAGCAATAAATCATGGTCGACTGTATCAAATGCTTTTGTAGGTCTATGAAGATTCCCAGGGAACTTCTTTCTTCTCAAGTGCGGTGTATATTAACTCTAACATGTGTGTTATAGCATCGTTTGTGCTCTTGTTAGTCCTGAATCCAAATTGACAGGGTTGAGTACATTGTGTGAGACGAGGTAGGAATAGATCTGTCTATGAATTAATTTTTCGAAGATTTTAGAAAGCAGTGGTAAATTTGAGATTGGTCTATAATTATTCAAGTCAGTTTGGTCACCTCCTTTGTGGATCGGGTGACCCTAGCTATTTTGAGAATTGATGGGAAGGTGGAAGATTCAATGGATTTATTGAATAATGCTGCTATAATTGGTGACAGTACGTGTGAAGCTTTTTGTACATAAATGGTGGTAAGCTGTTTATGTCTCCTGCTTTGTTTTTAAGGGTGTTGATTATGAGCGAGACTTCAATTGAGTTGGTAGGAGCTAGGAATAGTGTATCTGGGTAGGTGTTGGTGAGGTAGTCTGTTGGACGAGTGTTCGAGCTTGGATTTTACTCGCTAGATTCTTTCCTATGGTGGAGAAGAAAACATTAAGTCTGTTTGCTGTCTCAGTTGGTGAGAGTAGGGTTCGTCTGTTTATTTAGGTACAGGTACACACAAGTACAATTATCATACATAGAGGGTGCCCTCATGTATAACTGTGGCCTCTTATTTTCATTGCTGCATTTATAAAGAATCCTCTTTATCTATCAGTGTATTTACACTGACACTTTACTTTAATCCTTATTTTAGGAATTAATCCTTTGCATAACCAGGGGATTTCTATAAAGTATACCTGGAGAGAGTTCCAGGGGTCAACGCCCCTGCGGCCCGGTCTGTGACCAGGCCTCATGTTAGATCAGAGCCTGATCAACCAGGCTGTTACTGCTGGCCGCACGCAGTCCAGCGTACGAACCACAGCCTGGCTGGTCAGGTACCGACTTTAGGTGCCTGTCCAGTGCCTGCTTGAAGACAGCCAGGGGTTTGTTGGTAATCCCCCTGATGTATGCTGGGAGACAGTTGAACAGTCTTGGGTCCCTGACACTTATTGTGTTGTCTCTCAACGTGCTAGTGGCATCCCTGCTTTTCATTGGGGGAATGTTACATCGTCTGCCGAGTCTTTTGCTTTCGTAGGGAGTGACTCTCGTGTGCAAGTTTGGTACTAATCCCTCGAGAATTTTCCACGTGTATATAATAATGTATCTCTCCCGCCTGCGTTCTAGGGAGTACAGGTTTAGGAACTTCAAGCGTTCCCAGTAATTGAGGTGGTTTATCGCAGTTATGCGTGCCGTGAAGGTTCTCTGCACATTTTCTAGGTCAGCAATTTCACCTGCCTTGAAAGGTGCAGTTAGTGTGCAGCAATATTCCTGCCTGGATAGAACAAGCGACCTGAAAAGTGTCAACATGGGCTTGGTATCCCTGGTTTTGAAGGTTCTCATTATCCATCCTGTCATTTTTCTAGCAGATGCGATTGCTACGGTGTTATGGTCCTTGAAGGTGAGATCCTCTGACATGATCACTCCCAGGTCTTTGACATTAGTTTTCGCTCTATTGTGTGGTTGGAATTTGTTTTGTACTCCGATGAGATTTTAATTTCTTCACGTTTTCCATATCTGAGTAATTGAAATTTCTCATCATTGAACTTCATATTGTTTTCTGCAGCCCATTTAAAGATTTGGTTTATGTCTGCTTGGAGTCTTGCAGTATCTTCAACGGTAGACACTGTCATACAGATTCGGGTGTCATCTGCAAAGGAAGACACGGCACTGTGGCTTATATCCCTGTCTGTGTCCGGTATGAGGATGAGGAACAGGATGGGAGCGAGTACTGTGCCTTGTGGAACAGGGCTTTCACTGTAGCTGCCCCCAGACTTTACTCTGTTGACTACTACTCTTTGTGTTCTACTTGTTAGGAAATTATAGATACATCTACCCACTTTTCCTGTTATTCCTTTATCACGTATTTTGTGTGCTATTACACCATGGTCACACTTGTCAAAGGCTTTGCAAAGTCTGTGTATATAACATCTGCATTTTGTTTGTCTTCTAGAGCATCCATAACCTTGTCGTAGTGGTCCAGTAGTTGGGACAGACAGGAGCGACCTGCTCTAAACCCATGCTGCCCTGAGTTGTGTAATTGATGGGTATCTAGATGAGTGGCGATCTTGCTTCTTAGGACCCTTTCAAAGATTTTTATGATATGGGACGTTAGCGCTATTGGTCTGTAGTTCTTTGCTATTGCTTTACTGCCCCCTTTGTGGAGTGGGGCTATGTCTGTTGTTTTTAGTAACTGCGGGACGACCCAAGTGTCCATGCTCCCTCTCCATAGGATGTTAAAAGCACGTGATAGGGGCTTCTTGCAGTTCTTGATGAACACGGAGTTCCATGAGTCTGGGCCTGGAGCGGAGTGCATGGGCATGTCATTTATTGCCTTTTCGAAGTCATTTGGCGTCAGGGTAATGTCAGATATGCATGCATCTGCCAAGTTCTGTGGCACTCTCATAAAAAATTCATTTAGGTCTTCGACTTTCAGTCTGGGTAGCGGCTCGCTAAAAACTGAGTCATACTGTGACTTTAGTAACTCACTCATTTCCTTGCTGTCACCTGTGTAGGACCCATCCCGTTTAAGTAGGGGCCCAATACTGGATGTTGTTCTCGACTTTGATTTGGCATAAGAAAAGAAATACTTTGGGTTTCTTTCAATTTCATTTATGGCTTTTAGTTCTTCCCGCGTTTCTTAATTCCTGTAAGATTCCTTTAGTTTTAATTCGATGTTTGCTATTTCTCTGACCAGCGTCTCCCTACGTATTTCAGATATATTGGCCACTTGTAGTCGCTCCGTTATTCTCTTCCTTCGCCTGTATAGGGAGCGCCTCACTCTTTCTAGTTTACATCTTCTCCTTCTTTTCCTTAAGGGAATTTGCCTTGAGCAAACCTCAAGTGCCACAGAGTTAATTTGTTCTAGACATAGGTTAGGATCCGTGATGCTTAGGCTATCTTCCAAGTTTATATCATTTAGGGCTTGGTTTACTAGGTCCCACCTTATGTTTTTGTTATTGAAGTTGAATTTGGAGAATGCTCCCTCGCGGCTGATCATTTTTGTCGATCTGGGTCTCCCCGCATACATGTCTGGACCTCTATTATGTTGTGATCTGAGTATATTGTTTTTGATATGATGACATTTCGTATCAGATCATCATTGTTGGTGAAGATGAGGTCCAGCGTATTCTCTAATCTTGTAGGCTCTACTATTTGCTGGTTTAAGGTGAATTTGGTGCAGAGATTTAAAAGATATATATATATATATATATATATATATATATATATATATATATATATATATATATTATATATATTTTTATATATTTATATATTTTATATATTATATTTTATATATATATATATATATATATATAATATATATATATATTATATATATAATATAATATATATATTATATATATATATATATATATAATTATATATATATATATATATATATATATATATATATATATATATATATATATATATATATATATATATATATATATATATATATATATATATATATATATATCATAGTAGCGTTGTATGACCCGTGTAGGTTTAGTGCTTCTTTTTTATTATAATAATAATATTAATATGAGTTTGGTAGGGTATGTAAAAGAAGGAAATTAAAAGTGAATATAGGAAAGAGTAAGGTGATGAGGATAACAAAAAAAATAGATAACGGAAGATTGGATATCAGATTGGAGAAAGAGAGTATGTGGGAGGTAAATGTGTTCAGATATTTGGGAGTGGATGTGTCAGCAGATGGGTCTGTGAAGGATGAGGTGAATCATAGAATTAACGAGGGGAAAAAGGTGAGTGGTGCACTGAGGAGCTTGTGGAGACAGAGAACTTTATCCATGAAAGCAAAGAGGGGGAATGTATGAGAGTATAGTTATACCAATACTATTGTATGGGTGTGAGACATGGGTTGTGAATGTTGCAACAAGGAGAAGACTGGAGGCAATGGAGATGTCATGTCTGAGGGCAATGTGTGGTGTGAATATAATGCAGAGAATCCGTAGTTTGGAGATTAGGAGGAGGTGTAGGATTACCAAAACTATTATCCAGAGAGCTGAGGAGGGGTTATTGAGATGGTTTGGACATATAGAGAGGATGGAACAAATTAGAATGACTTCGAGAGTGTATAAATCTGTATTGGAGGGAAGGCGGGGTAGGGGTCGGCTTAGAAAAGATTGGAGGGAGGGGGTAAAGGAGGTTTAGTGTGCGAGGGGCTAGGACTTCCAGTAAGCGTGCGTGAGCGTGTTAGATAGGAACGAATGGAGACAAATGGTTTTTAGGACTTGACGTGCTGTTGGAGTGTAGGCAAGGTAACATTTATGAAGGGTTTCAGGGAAACCGGCAGGTCGGACTTGATTCCTGGAGATGGGAAGTACAGTGCCGGCACTCTGAAGGAGGAGTGTTAATGTTGCAGTTTTGTAGCCGTAGTGTAAGCACGCCTCTGGCAAGACAGTGAAGAAGTGAATGATGATGAAAGTTTTTCTTTGTCAGGCCACCTGGAGTTTACCTGGAGAGAATTCCAGGGGTCAACGCCCCCGCAGCCCGGTCTGTGACCAGGCCTCATGTTGAACCAGAGCCTGATCAACCAGGCTGTTACTGCTGGCCGCACGCAGTCCAGCCTGGCTGGTCAGGTACCGACTTTAGGTGCCTGTCCAGTGCCTGCTTGAAGACAGCCAGGGGTTTGTTGGTAATCCCCCTTATGTATGCTGGGAGGCAGTTGAACAATCTTGGGCCCCTGACACTTATTGTGTTGTCCCTCAACGTGCTAGTGGCACCCCTGCTTTTCATTGGGGGGATGTTACATCGCCTGCCGAGTCTTTTGCTTTCGTAGGGAGTGATTTTCGTGTGCAAGTTTGGTACTAATCCCTCGAGAATTTTCCACGTTATATAACAATGTATCTCTCCCGCCTGCGTTCTAGGAGTACAGGTTTAGAAACTTCAAGCGTTCCCAGTAATTGAGGTGGTTTATCGCAGTTATGCGTGCCGTGAAGGTTCTCTGCACATTTTCAAGGTCAGCAATTTCACCCGCCTTGAAAGGTGCAGTTAGTGTGCAGCAATATTACAGCCTAGATAGAACAAGCGATTTGTAAAGTGTCAACATGGGCTTTGCATCCCTGGTTTTGAAGGTTCTCATTATCCATCCTGTCATTTTTCTAGCAGATGCGATTGCTACGGTGTTATGGTCCTTGATGGGCCTTGGTGGAAACGGCGATGTGTTAAAAAAAAAAATATTAATATTATAAAAAAGGTGATATTCATCCTTAAAATAATAATAATAATAATAATAATAATAATAATAATAATAATAATAATAATAATAATATAATAATAAAAATTTAATAAAAAAAAGTTTATTGTGACATGATAGAAAGATGCAGGAATGGGGTGTCCTTAATGACATTGGGTACTCGATTGACTAAGCCTAGAAACAGACCAACTTTATTTTATAAAAATTAGTTACATCACATAGTGTGGCTGCCATGAACTATAAGACATTTCATAAGGTCAGGGCATGAACTATATTTACTGAGCATACATTACCCAGGATAGTTTTCCTGTTATACGGCATTAGACAGCATGGTTATTATGTTATACTTCATTACACAGGAGGGTTAGTATGTTATACTTCATTACACAGGATGGTTAGTATGTTATACTTCATTACACAGGATGGTTAGTATGTTATACTTCATTACACAGGATGGTTAGTATGTTATACTTCATTACACAGGATGGTTAGTATGTTATACTTCACACAGGATGGTTAGTATGTTAAACAAACAAACAAACAAACAAACAAATTTTATTTCATTGCAGGTTACATGGGTATTGGAAGTTACAATGTAAATTGAGTGCAAGGAGAGCCACTGACATGCCATGGCATTAGGGGCAGCTTATTCTAGTCCTTAAAAACTAGGTACTTAATATTAGAGAAATTTATTGAGTTTATTCTAGTTAAAATTATTTTCAAAATTACAATATGATGAAATTTTACTGTTTAAATTATTATATAATGATATTAGATCTTAGATTGTTACAGGTGTTAAGATTCTTGAATGATAATATGGAATTGAGATTATCTTAAGGAAAATAACATTGAGCATTTTTGACATTAACTTATAATATGAGTAGGGGGTAACATAATAGTAACATATTATTAAAAATTGAGATTATCGTATAGGAAAGTAACAATGAGCATTTTTCAAAGTAGTTTATAGCATGATCATTTAGGTTTGGGTGAGTAGGTGGTTTTGAGTTGAGTCTTAAATTGATTTTCAGACAAGATTATCTTAATATTTACTGGTAGTGAATTCCAGATTCTGGGGCCCTTTATGTGCATAGAATTTTTACATAGGTTGATATGAACACGGGGTATATCAAAAAGTGATCTGTGTCGTGTGTTGTGGTCATGGGTCCTATTAAAGTTGGTGAGGAGAGTTTTGAGCAGAGGGTTTATATTAGAGTGTAAAGTTTTATATATGTAGTAGGCACAAGAGTAAGTATGAATGTTCTTTACGGTGAGTAGTTTGAGACTTTTGAATATTGGTGGAGTATGCTGTCTAGAGTGGGAATTTGTTATCATTCTGACTGCGGCCTTTTGTTGTGTTATGAAGGGGGTCTAAGGTGATTTAACGTTGTTGATCCCCATGCACAGATTCCATAGGTGAGATACGGGTAGATAAGTGAATGATAGAGTGCAAGGAGAGCTGATTGAGGTACATAATAGCGTATCTTTGATAATATGCCTACTGTCTTCGAGATTTTCTTGGAAATTTGTTGTATATGTGTTTGGAATTTAAGGCTACTGTCAAGGTGGATTCCTAGGAATTTTCCCTCTGTGAGTCTTGTGATGGGTGTACCATTAATGTTATGTTAAGTGGAACATTTGTGACTTTGCTTCCAAACTGTATGAAGTAGGTCTTGTCAGTATTGAGGTAAACTTGTTAGTCGTCATCCATGTTGATATTTTCTGTAATTCGGCATTAACAGGTTGCCAGTATAACTGGATTTGGGTTGAGAAGACATATGTTTGTCATCTGCAAATAAAATGGGTTTAGTGGGTTTGATCCATTTGTGTACCCCAATTTGTTGGTGAGGTATGTTTTTTTGGTAGTTAGGGGGGGCCCCCATACCATAGTGTGCTAATTTTGTGAGCAGTAAATCATGGTCGACGTATCAAAAGTTTTGGGGGGAAACAATGAAGTTTTCCCCGGGGGCTTCTTTTTTTTCAAGTGGGTATATATTAACCCAACATTTTGTAAAGCATCGTTTGTGCTCTTGTTTGTCCTGAATCCAAATTGACGGGGGGTTTAGTACATTTGTGTGAGACAGTTGGGAAAAAGGGTTTTTTCTATAAATTTAAATTTTTTTGAAGATTTTAGAAAAAAAAAGGTAAATTAGAAATTGGTCTATAATTATTCAGGTCTTTTTTATCCCCCTCCTTTGGGGGTTAAAAACCCCAACTATTTTGAGAATTGATGGAAAGGTAGGGGGTTAATGGTTTTTTTTGAAAGGGCCCTATGTTTTGACAGTACCTGTGAAACTTTTTGTACATAAAATTTGGGGGGGGGTGTTTATGTCTCCTCCCCTTTTTTTAAGGGTGTTGATTATGAGCGAGACTTCAATTGGGTTTAATGGAATACGTATTAGGGGGGGGGGTTTGGGGGGGGAACTTTTGGGGGTTTTTTAGCTTGGGTTTTCCCTCGCGGGGTTTTTTTCCTATGGTGGAGAAGGTTATTGGTCTGTTTTTGCTCAGAAAAGGGGGGGAAAAAGGGGGTTTTATCTGTCTTGATAATTTGATGGTGTTTTTTTTCGCTATTTTTTTTTCCTGGGGTTTTCAAAAGGGTTTTCCCCCGGGCCTTTTTATATCCCCCTTTTTTTTCCCCGGGGCTGTTCTCATAAAAAAATTTTTTTTATCCCCTTCTTTTTGGAAAAGGGGGTTGGGGAAAAAGGGTTTTGGGGTTGTTCTCTGGTTTTTACCCCCCTTTTGTATTTTTTTTTATATTGGTCCCCCTTTTTTTAATGGATTTAAGGATCCCGGGGAGCCAGGGATTTTAATCTCTTAGCTGTGATCGGGGGTTGGGGAGGGGTTTCTTCACACAGGATGGTTAATATGTTATACTTCACACAGGGGGGGTTTGTCTGTTTCCCCACATTATAGTTTGACTGTTATACTACTCTATCACACAGGATAATTTGCCCCCTTATAATCCATCACAGAGGATGGGTGCTAAACGAAGTTCGATGCTCAAACAAAAAAAAGAATGAATCTTTTCTTTTTTTTTCCCCCAAAATAGGTATATTTTATTAAAAAATTATGGTGCAAAAGAAAAGAAAAATACATTGTTGAAAAAAAGATGGATATACAGTACATGAGTTGTAGAGATCATGTCTAGTACATATTGTTCGTGCTCACTGATTATGGGGGGAAAAAATCCTCCAGCCCTCAGAGCTGGGGGGGGGCCCCAAAAAAAAAAGCAGGGTTAGCCCTCTGAACAGCACCCTGCCCCCGGGGAACAGAAAACTACCCCCCCTTTTGGGGACCCCTAAAACGGATGATTTTTTCCCCAAAAAACCCCCTTGGGGAACGGGGGATACTTTTTCATAAAAAAAAGGGGGCCCCCGATCCTATGGGAACAAACATATAATGATGGGCAAGTTCTTTTTTTCCTAGATTTTGGCCCCCCTGGGGCTGGCGGCTGCTATTCCGGACTAGAGAGAAAAAGGGTTTTTTAAAAGAACCTAAGGGGGGGGAACCCCTTGCAGAAGGCCTATTGGCCCAACAAGGCAGGCCCTTTAAAAAAAAACCCCCCCCACCCAAAACTCCCAAAAAATTTTTTTCCCCGGGGGCCCCCCGAAAACCCAAAAAAAAACCCCGCCCCCCCCCCCTCATATATTTGCCCCAAAATTTTTTTTAAAACTGAAAAAGGGGGGAGCATCGATCCCCTACTCGGAAATTTTTCCCCCGCATCCACAACTCTGTTCGAAACCAGGGTTTTTCCCCCCAAAGGGGGGGGGGGGCCGAAAAAAAAACTTTTTATCATCACTCACTCCATCACTGTCTTGCCAGAAAAAGGTTTTAAAAACTACAGTTATAAAAATGCCCTTTTAAAAACCCCCCCTTCAAAAATTTTCCCTATTTTCCCCCCCCCCAGGAATCAAGTCCGGCCCCGGCCCCCGGGGAAAAATTTTTAGTTCCTTTTTTACACTCCAACAGCCCCCCCAAATCCCCCAAAACCCTTTTTTTTCCCTTCGCTCCTATCAACATGCTTGCTGGAAAAACCCAAACTCCTCGCCCACAAAACCTCCTTTCCCTCCATCCCCCTTTTTTTCCGGGGGCCCCCCCCCCCCCCCCCCCTTCCCCCCCAATTTTTGATTTTTTTAAAACCCTTTAAGTCATTCTATTTTGTTCCATCCCCCTTTTTCATGTCCAAACCATTTTCAATAACCCCTCCCCCCGTCCTCTAAATTTATCCCCAAAAAAAATCCATTATTTATGGCCCCTTTAAAACCCCCTTCGACACCCCCAATTTCTTTATTAATATCACCTTTTTTTATACCCATCATCCATTTTACACTTCGATGATATTTTTCCCTTTATTCTACTTTCCCCGGGGGGGGATTCAAGGCTCTAAAGTCTATCTTCATACGAGAAAACCTTAAAACAGTAAATCTTTTTTTTCGGGGCTCCTTTTTATGTTTTAATGAGCTTTAAATAGAAAGGGGGCCCCAAACCCCCGGGGGCATAATCCAAATAAAACCCCACTAGTGATGTATAGAGCTGAAAACAATTTTTTTGGGCTTCTTTTTCTTATATTTCGGAAATAAATTTTAAAAGTAATCTTTACCCCATTCCCCCATTTGGCACCGCTGTCTTGGCTTTTTTTTCGCTTTCCATGACTCCCCCAAAAACTTTTTTTATTCTGTATGATCAAGCTCTACTTCACCTAGTTTATAACTTCGGGGGGTTTTTTTTTTTACCAAGGACTAGTACTTTACATTTACATTGAACTTCATTTTTTATTTTCAACCAAGACATCAATTTTCCAAATCCTCCTGGGTTTTATTGGTATCCTCCTCAGAATGAATCATAGGCTTATTTTGTACCATCAGAAATTTGCTCGTACTTGTAATTCCCCTTCCCCCCCAAAGGGCTTTTAAAGTAAAAATTTTAAAAACAGAGGGCTTAAAACTGATCCTTGTGGAACGCCACTAGTGACTAATCCCCATTCAGATTTGACCCCCTTAAAAGGGAAACCCCCTTTTAAAAAAAAAAAATCCTCTATCCATGCTAGAACTTTTTTTCCCATACCATGACTGCCAAATTTTTTTTGGGGGTCTCTGGTGGGGGGTCCCATCAAAACTTTAATGAAATCCAAAAAACAATATCATATTCTTTTTTTTCTGTCTACTGCCTCAAAAGTTTTTTTTTAAGAACGTCATAAATTTGTCAGGCAGGAACAACCTCTCGTGAACCCAAAAATTTTTATTCATTAATCAAATTTTTTTTTCAAGATGACTTCCCAAAAAATTTAGCTATAATTTATTCTAATAATTTGCCTACTATAGACGTCAGGGTGATTGGGCGGTAATTTGATGGGAATGGACTTATCCCCCATTTGAATATGGGGAAAAAACATTAGGGTATTTTTTTTCCCCCTCTCTTTGGGGGAACCCAGTTAGGATGGACGCATTAAACACGTTCGTTAATGGCATAAGTTCCAAAATTTTTAAAAAACATCATGGGCTTTGCATCCTAGTTTTGAAGGTTCTTATTATCCATCCCTATTTTCCCCCGGGGTGGTAGATACTTTGTTGTGATCTTTGAAAAAAAATTCTCTGACCCTTTTTTATTCCCAGGTCCTTCACATTAGTTTTGCGCCCCCATTTTGGGTTTAAAT
>WNWK01023639.1:0-30812 GCA_009830355.1 Cherax destructor | reverse complement strand
AAATGTCACATAGGTTAGTCTATTTCAGACCCCCAAAAATACTTTTCCACAAGCACTTACAATATTATACTTACGTAAATGTACGATTTCCGGGTTTACGAAACTCGGGGTCCACTGTACACTAGTTAATGCTCGCTAATTGAGAAAAATATTTAGCGAAAAAGCTCTCGTTACACGATTTTTCGTTACTATATGGAACTATCGTTAGCCGAGGGTTTACTGTATGTCTCATTCTCCCACCTATTTCAAAATTTTCACTAATTCTTCCATTCCTTTTCTTTTCAAATACATATGCTTAACTTTTATTATGAGATGACTTCATTGCACTCAGAAACCTCTACCTTAAACTATACAGGAGGGCCTCTTTACAGAGCTTCACTTTACAGCATTTCACTAATCCAGCTGTTTTCAATTATACACATTCTTCATTTATTCAGACTTCCTACAATAAATATATTCACCACTCACTATAAGCTAAGGACAAAAATATTTTAAGTAATGTGTGTACTGTATATATATTTTCTGTTTGGAGTGACATCTGAAGTGTCGTATTTTTGCGTATCTGCAAAGACAGTGATTATGTGTGAGTGATGGTGTTTGTTTCTTTCTTTTTTGGGTCACCCTGCCTCAGTAGGAGACAGCCAGTGTTAAAAAAATGTAGTGTATGTATATGCATTTTTTAAGCCTAGCTCTATTGCTTATTATATATACAGTGGATCCCCAGTTTACGTAATTATCGTTCCAGAATGCTGTTCAAGTGCCGTTACCAAACGAATTTGTTCCCATAAGGAATAATGTAAATTAGATTAGTCCTTTTAGACCCCCAAAAATACACTTACAAAAGAACTTACCAAAATACACTTACATAATTGTTCAAGTTTGGATCAGTACGTAAACCGGGGTCCACTGTACAGTGGATCCTCGGTTTTCGTTCACCTCCAAACTCAAACAATTATTTAAGTGTATTTTTGTAAGAGCTTTTGTAAGTGTATTTTTGTAAGAGCTTTTGTAAGTGTATTTTTGTAAGAGCTTTTGGAAGTGTATTTTTGGGGGTCTAAAACGACTAATCTAATTTACATTTGTCCTTATGGGAACAAATTGTCGTAAGGCACTCGAAAGCATTCTGGAATGAATTTTCAACGACAACCGAGGGTCCACTGTACAGTATAATAATAATAATATAATATTTTTATTTCGATGCATGTTACAAGTGTACACTGTTATTGGTAGTTACAATTATAAAACTGTAATGCAAGGAGAGCCACTGGCATGCCATGGCATTAGGGGCAGTTTATTCTAAAGACTTATTCACTAAGTACTTAATGCTAGAGAAATTGATTGAGTTTATTCTAGTTCTGTATTATTTTAAATTACAATATGATTATACATACTATTAAAAGACAATACAAGAGAAATTGGTTGAGTTTAATCTAGTTGTATATTTTATTTCAAGTTACAATATGTTGATGCTATACTAGTATAATAACAATACTAGAAAAATTTATTGAGTTTCTTCTAGTTATATATTTTATTTCAAATTAATAAAATGATACTATAATATTTTAAATGACAATATGATGATATGAAATTGCAACAAGTGTTAAGGAGGATGACATATAAAATTGAGATTATCTTAAGTAAAATAACATTGGGTTTGAAAGTTTGTTACAGTATGAGTATTTAGTATAGGGTGAGTAGGTGATTTTTGAGAAGAGTCTTGAATTGAATTGAATTGACAGTGTAAACATATTATTAGGCGTTTATATGCATTTGAAAGTGAAAAAAGGCTGTGTTTCACTTTACACAATTTCTGCTTTACAGCAGTATCCCAGAACCTAACCTGCTATATTCAAATTCAAATTCTTTATTTCGAGTAATATACAAGGTGGGGTGTACTTATAATTATACATTTTATGAAGTAGATATTACAAGATGGCCAATAATATGCCTAGGTATGCCTAGGCTTTTCAGGCAGTCTTATGATAGGTCTTACTCAGTAGTGACACAATGATTATACTGATAGTAAGGTTAGGTAATTGTAGTGATTAACTAGGTTTACAAAATTGAGGTACTGAAATTTAAACATTTAAGAATTTAACAATTAGTTTAAGAATTTAGCATTTAGTTTATATATTAATGATAAAGGTGATGTATTGGCATAATACAGTTTCTATATTGGAGTGTCTTAGGCAAACTTATGACTAGCTTAAGAATTATGAAGTAATAGGTGTATTAGAATTTTGGTTAGTACTGTGCAAATTAAGGGGAATCACAGATATCAATAAGTGTATTTTGCTGTGGATATGTGCAAGATAAAGTAGTTTTTATGTGGTTAGCTACCGGTTGGGTGCGTAAGTGAGATAAGATGTTTTTAACGGTGCTTTTGAAAATGGAGGTTGTGTCTGCAGTTCTAGAGTTTTCAGGCAGGGAGTTCCAGATTTTAGGCCCTTTTATGCGCATTGAATTTTTGTATAGATTTAGTCGGACACGGGGAATGTCAAAGAGATGTTTATGTCTGGTATTATGTCTATGGGTCCTGTCACAACTGTCAAGAAAGTGTTTTAGCTCAGGGTTAAAGTTGGAATTTAAGGTTCTATAAATGTAGGTAGCAGAGTAGTAAGTATGGATGTTCTGAACAGTGAGTAGGTTTAGGTCTTTGAAGAGTGGGGGGGTGTGCTGCCTAGCGTTGGATTGCGTGATAATTCTTACTGCAGCTTTTTGTTGGGTTATTATTGGCTTTAGGTGGGTAATTGCTGTTGATCCCCATGCACAAATGGCATATGTGAGGTAGGGATAGATGAGTGAGTAGTATAGTGTGAGTAGGGCTGATTATGGTACATAATACCGTATCTTAGAGAGGATCCCCACAGTTTTGGACACTTTCTTTGTTATGTGTTGGATATGGGTGCTGAATTTCAGGCTGCTGTCAAGGTGAAGGCCCAGGAACTTGCCCTCGTTATGTTTAGCAATAGGTGTAGTGTTGATATTAATGTTTAATTGTGGATCATCTGCTCTGTTGCCAAACATAATATAGAAGGTCTTATCAGTGTTGAGTGTAAGTTTATTGGCTGTCATCCATGTTGATATTTTTATTAATTCGTCGTTAACAATGGTATTAAGCGTGGCAAGGTTTGTGTGGGAGATGACATAAGTTGTCGTCAGCAAAGAGTATTGGTTTCAGGTGTTGTGATACATTGGGAAGATCATTGATGTATAAGAGGAAGAGCAGGGGACCAAGGACACTTCCCTGCGGTACTCCGGTGTCAAGTGGTCGTGTCGTGGAGGATGTGTCTTTAATAGTGACATACTGATACCTATTAGTGAGGTAGGATTTGAAGTATGCTAGTTCATGACCTCTTATTCCATAGTGGTCAAGTTTGTGGAGTAGGATGCCGTGGTTTACTGTGTCGAAAGCTTTCCTTAGGTCAATAAAAAGTCCTAATGGATATTCCTTATTTTCGAGTGCTGTGTAAAGCAGGTCTATCATTTTTACTATTGCATCGTTAGTGCTTTTATTTTTCCTGAAGCCAAATTGGCAGGGGTTGAGTATGCTTTGTGTCGTTATGAACGAGTATAATCTCTTGTGCACAAGTTTCTCGAAGATTTTGGATAGCATATAAGTGGGGCCCTCCTGTATACAGTGGACCCCCGGAAATTGAACATTCTTCGTTCCAGAATGCTGTTCAGGTGCTGTTACCAAACAAATTTTTTCCCATCAGGAATAATGTAAATTAGATTAGTTCATTTAAGACCACCAAAAATACACTTACAAAAGCACTTACAATAATAAACTTACATAATAGGTCAAGTTGGGAGGCGTTCGATTTCCGGGGGTCCACTGTATTTCCAAGACCTTCCATATTTCATTTTAATCACAAGGAAGTGCTAGACACTTAGGGGGTCATACAGTGCCTGGGAGGTATTCAGGTTTGATACAAGGAAAGGGATGTTGAAGCCAGTTCCTTGGATCAAGGCACCTCACTTTAGGTTGAAGACCTTATATAAAAAAATCCCAGGTCTGCCTTCCATCCCACCTTTTCTGTGCTACTGCATTATGTTATCTGCTTTGCAAAAAATCTGTATATCTACAAAACCTACAATTTTCTAAATCATCTTTATTCCTCATTACTGTACACTTTAATTCAACTAGTATTCTCAGCAAGCATATCATATAATTGCCAACAGTCAATCTTTGTAACCCCATGCCTTGCAAGTGTTTTTGTATTTAATTTCAGTAGTTACTTCACTCACGTCCTTTTCCTCTTATTAATGCTTTATAGCTAATATCTCTGTGAGTTATCTTGTGTGCTGAATTATCTTGATTTTTTCATATTGATATGTAACCCAGTTGCATTTTCTGTAAATATTTTTTTTTAACATGTTGGCCATTTCCCACCGAGGCAGGGTGACCCAAAATGAAAAAAAAAAAAAAAAAGGAAAGAAAAAACTTTCATCATCATTCAACACCTTCACCATCACTCATACATAATCACTGCCTTTGCAGAGGAGCTTAGATACGACAGTTTAGATGTCCTTCCTAATTGCCAATATCTCAAACCCCTCTTTTAAAGTGCAGGCATTGTATTTCCCACTTCCAGGACTCCAGTCCAGCTAACCGGTTTCCCTGAATCCCTTCACAAAATATTACCCTACTCACAATCCAACATCTTGTAGGTAGTAGGTTGGTAGACAGCAATCACCCAGGAAGGTACAACTGTACTGCCAAGTGAGTGTAAAACGGAAGCCTGTATTTGGTTTACATGACGATAGGATTGCTGGTGTCTTTTTTCTGTCTCCTAAACATCCAAGACTTCAGGTACGTCTTGCTACTTCTACTTACACTTAGGTCACATTACACATCCATGTACACGTTTATGTATACACACTCATCTGAGTTTTCTTTGATTTTATCTTAATAGTAGTTCTTGTTCTTATTACTTTTCCTTTCATATCCATGAGGAATTGGAATAAGAATCTTTCCTCCATAAGCCATGCATGTTGTAAAAGTCAACTAAAATGCCAGGAGCAATGGGCTAGTAACCCCTTTTCCCATATACAGTGGTACCCCGACTTACGATGGTCCCCAAACACACCCTTTTATGTAAGTTGATTTTTTTAAATGCTTTTGTAAGTGTAATTTTGGGGGTCTAAAAGGACTAGTCTAATTTACATCATTTCTTATGGAGATAAATTCGTTTGGTAATGGCACTTGAACAGCATTCTGGAATGAAAAATATCGTAAGTCGGGGTACCACTGTACCTAGCTTACTAAAAAGAAGAAAACCGTCAAAGTGGGATGTTCTGTAAATATCTTCTTCTTTTAACACATCGGCCGTTTCCCACTGAAGTGGGGTGGCCCAAAATGAAAAACGAAAGTTTCCCATTTTACATTTAGTAATATATACAGGAGAAGGGGTTACTAGCCCCTTGCTCCCAGCATTTTAGTCGCCTCTTACGACACGCATGGCTTACGGAGGAAGAATTCTGTTCCACTTCCCCATGGAGATAAGAGGAAATAAGAACAAGAACTAGTAAGAAAATGTGTAGTGTGACCTAAGTGTAAGTAGAAGTAGCAAGATGTACCTGAAATCTTGCATGTTTATGAGACAGAAAAAAGACACCAGCAATCCTACCATCATGTAAAACAATTACAGGCTTTCGTTTTACACTCACTTGGCAGGACGGTAGTACCTCCCTGGGCGGTTGCTGTTTACCAACCTATTACCTAAATTCTGTAAATATATATTCCATAAAAAGTGTTCTATTAGTAGTTTGGGTATCCCATACCCAATGGCTGCTTGAAGTGTGGCCTAAGTCTTATCATCTAGGTGTTATAACATTTTATCATGCCCCTTTAATTGTTGCAGTATTTCACCATGGCTTATCATGTATTTGTATCTCAGTTAAGAAAGTGGATGAGTTCCAAGGTGAGGAGGCAGGGGATGTGCTGGTGTGGGTGCAGGGAGAAGAGACCAGAGAAGGATCACTGGAGGTGTCTTGGAACTTAGACACAGACGAGATCCTTGCCTTGTTCACCAGTGCTGTCACCTTCCTAAATCAGGTCTGGATCATTTATTTAGTCTAACTACAGGATTGACAATTTAGCAGCTGCATCAAATTTAACGTTATATTCTTATTTAGGCCAGGTACAACTCGGGAAACACTGCAGTTGAAATACTGTACAGTGGTACCCAGAGTTTCGTACTGCTCCCAACTCGAATAATTATGTAACTGTATTATTGTAAGTGTTTTTGTAAGTATTTTTGGGAGTCTGAAACGGACTAATCTAATTTACATTATTCCTTATGGGAACAAATTTGTTTGGTAACAGCACTCAAACAGCCTTCTGGAACGAATAAAGTACGAAACTCGGGGTACCACTGTATTTCTGAATAATTAAAGGACTCTAAATAGGATGACAGTAGTAATATTAAATGAAACTTGCAGTTTAATAACATAACAGTGAAAATGCACCTCTGAATAACAAAATGCTACAGTTGCTGTGACCATATACAATCCTATAAATCCACAAATTACTTCAAGTTCTGCATTGGATGATCATTGCCTTAGGGATTAGACGACTGTTGTGAGTTACGTCCAGGGAAAGAGTACCAAAGGAAGTAACCTTTGCTGTTTTTCTTTCTTAGTTATCTTGTGTAGCCCTATGTGGTTAATAATCCAAAGAAAGTGTCCTAAATAAGAAATTTGAATAATTGTTGATGATTCTTGTGTAGGCTGCGTCCCATCCAGGTATGTGTGGAGATACACTTGACCAGCACACATTCAGGCAGGCCCTACAGAAGCTACTGGGGCAGGATCCAGCTCGACTCTGGGAAAAACTACTGCTACAGGTCAGTTTGTAATACCTATAATGTTTGCCACAGCTATTGTAGACTACTTACCATAACTGGAGTTTTAATATGTTGGTTTATTGGAAGCTTCACACTGATTTTTGTTTTATAAGTTTTAATTTGTCAATTTTATTAAGGAAATTTATTTATGTGCATTACTGGAGAATACTTCTTTTGATTGGCTCCAAATTTTATTTGCTAGTGTATCTTACTTAGAGAAAGATTTGAATTCATTTTATGCTCTATAGGTGCCAATTTTATTAGATAAATTGGGAAAATTGCAATACTGTTCTGGTTTGCATGCAATAATTTGTGACTTCATCATCTGACTGGTTTCACGCCTTCAACACTACAACATGAGAAAGCAGTATCTAAGCAGCTTCAAATATATTTTTGAATATTGGTCTCTGTGGGATAACTAGATTATTATTATAATCAAATAATAAAGCTCTGAACCGACAAGTGTCATGCAGGTGTGATAACTTGAGAATGCCTCTTTTGATTGGCATTAAACTTTCAAAGCTGGCATATCTTAGTGGAAGGTTTGAATTAGTTTTGACTTTGTAGGTGCCAACTTGCCATTTATTTTAAGAAAACTAGGATTTTAGTTTCCAAATGATAACTTCTGAATGCTTCTTCTGATTGGCTTCAAATCTTCATTGTTAATATTTAACTACATTGGAAACTTATGCCACACTATAATAATCTATTTGTGTGCATTGAGAGGGTAGGCCTTATGGTATATGTGTGACCAAAATACACCTAGTAAACTTTTTTCTAGATACCAATTTGTATATACTGTATGTAGAAATAAATAGCTTAATATTTGTTGTAATTTTAAATGTATATTCTAAAAGAAGGCTACATTCTTCAGGGGCACCACCTGCTTGGCAGGGTAAATGGTGCCACAAAGCTGCAGTACTTGTGGGAGAAACTGATGGAAGAGCAGAGTCAAGGAAAGTCAAAATCTTCATCTAACAATTATAATGGTAATTCATTTACATGCATACATAGCTTTGCTAGAGCCTTTACTTATTCAAGTTTTACTATACTTGATATTCCGCTTGCTTTGATGTTGATAAACAGTCAACCCCCGGTGTTCGTGAGCATCGGAGTTCGTTAAAATCGGTGTTCGTTAAGATTTTTCATGAAAATTTTGGCTCGGTGTTCATGAATCCGCTCGGAGTTCATGATTCGTCCCAGACGCGTATGCGTGGCCTGGGCGGGCCTGGGCACTCCATTCAGCGTCAGTGTGCTATTGTTTACCAGCGAGCGACCACCACCCACGCATTCATACCAGATATATTGTCATTATTCCAGTGTTTTTAGTGCTTGCAACTGCTAAATAAGCCACCATGGGCCCCAAGAAAGCTCCTAGTGCCAGCCCTGTGGTAAAGAATGTCAGAAATACAGTAGAACTGAAGGAGATCATTGCACAATGGACTGATGTGCAAGGCTTTATGGATGAATATCACCCTAACAAAGCTGTTGCAGGCCGTGCTGGCAACCTGTACAATGACAATGTGGTGTCCCATTTCAGGGATGATTTAAAGAAATGCCAGACACAGAGCTCCCTGGACAGATTTTTTGTGAGAGAAAGTTCCAGTGACTCTCAACCTGGTCCTAGTGGCATTAAAAGAAAAAGGCCAATAACCCCAGAAAAGAACTTGGCACCTGCAGTGTTAATGGAAGGGGATTTCCCTTCCAAACACTAGCATACTACTCCATCCTCTCCCCTCCTCCCGTCTTCCACACATCAACAACTCTTCAATAAATGTAAGTGACATGTTATTGCACTATTATTTCTTTATTTCTCATTGTTTTGTGTGTAATTTAATGTCTATATGTTGTAAAAAAATATTTTATTTTAATACTTTTGGGTGTCTGGAACGGATTAATTTTATTTTCATTATTTCTTATGGGGAAAATAAATTCGGAGTTCATGATATTCGGAACGGATTAATCACGAAAACCGGGGGTTCACTGTACTAATTTCTAAAATCATTCTATCTTCAGGCACCTAGTGGTATGTGCTGACTTCTGAAAGAGAATGCAACACCTCTTTGAGCACAGAAAACCCTCTTAAAACACTGCTTCACATAGCACAGTTTTGTTGCTATGTGGCTGAAAAAATGCAGTCAGGAATTTTGATAGCACACAAAAATCTTGATATTACATTCAGCCCTGCACCACAGCCAGGTCTAGACACTCACACCTTCCTAGCTGGAGTTCATAGGTTCAAACATATAGTGTTACATATTTGTATTATGGTACATTCTTTAAATCTATAGCAATTACAGTAATGCCAAATTTGGGTAGTACACACTGCAGATTTTTTTACATGATGCTTACTGATGGCCATGTTGAATGAGACCAAGTCAAGTCCACTAGACAACATACAGATCACAATCTTTGGACCTAATTCTCAACTAGAACTGTGCCCACAATTTTCATACCCCAGGGCCCAGGGGCTGCAGGGTCATTTTTTTAAAATATACCTCTTAGACATTTGAATTCATATTCTATAACTTTTTATGCTCTAAAAACACTTGCAAGACAAACATCTCAGTCTTAACTTGTCACTTTAACTATCAGCCAGTAGGGCTTATATAATTAGTAAACTAACAACTAGTAGGATCTATATAACTAGTAAAATAATAGCCAATAGGGCATACAGTTAGCAAACTAAAAGCTGGTACAGTGGTCCCTCGGTTTTCGTGCATCTCCAAACTCAAACATTTATGTAAGTGTATTTTCGTAAGTGCTGTTGCAAGTGTATTTTTGGGGGTTTGAAATAGACTAGCCTACATGACATTATTTTTAAGGAAGTAAATTTGTTCGGTAATGGCACTTGAGCAGCATTCTGGAACCACTGTATAACCTATATAGCTAGTAGACCAACAACCAGTACAGTACAACATATATAGATAGTAAGCCAAGAGCCAGTAGGACCTACATAGTAAAATAAGAGCCAGAAAGAGGTATACAGTTAACACACTAACAGCCCATAAAACTTATGTAGTTAGTAAATTAACAGCAAGTAATAATAATAATTGTAATAATAATAATATGTAATAATAATAATAATCTTTATTTTTACAAGTACATGTACAGTGGACCCCGAGTTTCTAAACCCGGAAATCGACAATTATGTAAGTATAATATTGTAAGTGCTTTTGTAAGTGTAATTTTGGGGGTCTGAAATGAACTAACCTACATAACATTTTTTCTTAAGGGAGTAAATTGTTCGGTAATGGCACTTGAGCAGGCTTCTGGAATGAAGTTTTACGAAACTCAGGGGTCCACTGTACAAGGTATACAGATCTAGCTGACATCACTGACATATTACTACATATATAGAAAGCCCCTTGTTATGCAGAGCATTTTGGGAAAATTAGGTCAATTTTGTCCCCAGGATGCGACCCACACCTGTCGACTAACACCCAGGTGCCCTGATGGATGAACATTGGACAGCAGGTGTCTTAAGAAACATGTCTTAATGTTTCCAACCATACCAGGGATCAACCCCAGACCTCAGTGTGTGAGCCAAATGAGCTAGCAATTGAGCTACAGGACATCTTAAGACCTATGTAATAACCTTAAAGCCAGTTAGTAAACTAAGAGTCAGTAAGTAAACTAATAGCAAGTAGACCCTATATTGTTACTGAACTACGAGATGGTAGGACCTATACATATATAGTATAGTACAGTGGACCCCACCTAACGAGCACACCCGGAAATCGTACAATTATGTAAGTATAATATTGTAAGTGCTTGTGGAAGTGTATTTTTGGGGGTCTGAAATAGACTAACCTACGTGACATTATTTCTTAAGGAAGTAAATTCATTCGGTAATGGCACTTGAGCAGGCTTCTGGAATGAATTTTGCTCGTTAGGCGGGGTCCACTGTATATAGTTAATAAGCTAACAGTTAGTAGGACCTATAGAGTTGGTAAACTAATACAGTAGTGCATATATAGTTAATAAACAGCTAGCAGGACCAATATAGTTAGTGAACTAACAACTACACAGTTGTAAAACATATGTACCATAATTAGTCAACTAATAGCTAATAGAACCTTATATAATTACATAGTAAACAGCTGCTACAATATGTGTTGTGTAGTTAGTATTTTTTTATATTATAAATACCAGTTTTGTATACCATAGCTTTTAAACCAATAACAGAAGAGAGCAGTCGGCAAGGAGTGTGGGAGTACATTTGGACAGCTGCAAAGATGATGGGTGTGCTGGAGGAGAGGTCAGAGAGCACTAAAGTGGTGGTGGTGGTCACAAAGCGTGTGCAGTGGTACTGGAATCTACTGCGGGTCAGTTCAACTCATTATTAAGTTCCTTTTTTTTCACTTACTGTAATAAATGTAATTATAATGTTTTTATGAATTTATTTATTAATTACATTTTGAATTTTTTTGAGGATTTTTGATCAAGTGGATAATATAGATATTAATCATAAAACAGCTTAAGTTAATGAAGGTTTACAGTATAGTAGTCTATAGGTAAGTTAAGTTTGACAGCTTTATTATGCACCTTATACACATCTCATGGGAATTAAAAGATACAGGAAATTAAATTGTTGAGGAAATTAATTATACTATACTTGATTACAGAATTATTATAAACATTGGGAAGTGTATAACTGGCGGAATGTTCCTACAGCATCTGAGGAATGGGAGGTAATCAAATTTGATCTGAGGAAGGGGTCAAGTTCCAACTGTTTGGATCAACAGCTCTTTTCCAGTATCAAGAACCTACCCTGGATTGCAATTATACTTGAACTATAAGGTGGAGCTGGATGAGGCTTTGTCCTGTCATGAAAAAAAGTTTTTTTTAGATACCTAACCGTGATTTCTGCATCATAGCAAAAATCAACTCTTTGTAGTTGTTTAAAAGTGTTAAGTCTAACTTCTTGGCTGCTTACTTTGGGCAGTAGAATGGTAGCGTAGGTGCAGAGATACGCCGATGACTAGACTCAGTTTATTAATGGCAAGGTGTAGGAATACACGGGACAGAGCGTGAGGGGACCGGGAGCCAGCAAGGGTAGAGATGCTGCTTCAGTGAGGTAGGCCGTGTAAGTGAGGGAGAAGCATGGCTGACCAGCCCGACCTGATAGGCCTATAGAGGGCAGCACCATAGTGCCGCGAGTTTGAAACAGCCTCTGGATAGGCTGTTTACATCCGCCGGCCACCTACCGCGTGTCGTCTCGACACGACAATACTGGCGGGCACAAAGGTGTAAACAAGCAAGCAAGGTTACCCAGGGAAACTGGTTTCCGGTCACCTGACATTTACAACAGGAAATTGCCGTGCAGGCCGGAAAAAAACTCTCCCCTACGTGAGTCGAGGAAGAGAAAATCGGCCTGCCCGTACAGCTGAACAGAGGACAGAACAAGCCAATGCTGACACAGGAACTAGAGTCTTCTATATACAGGTTGTCCACAGGGCTAGACGTCAACTTGACTGCACATCCATGAGCGCTGTACCATCCTCACATCTGCAAACAATGACTGACAGTAGCATTTCCTAAGGTGTGACATTTAACTCAAAAGGGCGATATTGCCCTTGCCTTTATACAGGCTTTACAAGACACACTGGGTGCACATACTCACAATAGCATTATTTCCATGGAATTCATTATACTACGGGTACCCTCTAAGAATAAGTTTTACATATTTACATGGTGTTGTCCACCCTGACTCCATTATTTACTAACTATACAATGTGTGCGCATTAATCCCCATTTCTGCAAGCAAACAATTAGCGTAGCTAGCGAGGAGTCGGACAAGTCAGTAGGTATGTCAATGTCACAGAAATGTACTGCTGTCCGGGGTCTCAGGCCATAAGTATGGAGCCTTACAAGACTGTCATCTGTCGTAGGGATAGCGGGTGAAGAACTAGACGGGTTGTCACTAGGTTGAGTCTGATTATGGCTTTGCAATGCCCGCGATTCCAGCTCTGCTTCAGCTTGCACATGATCAATATACTTCATGTGGTCAAGGTGAGCTTCTCTGATAGTTCCGGTAGCTATCTCCTCACCTCGAACTTATTGCGCGGAGCTGTCGTAGGACACGGTAGGGTCCGACAAACTTGGGGACAAGTTTATGCATACCAGGGTCTGCGTTGGGTTGAGCAACTTAACTTTGCAACCTGGTTCCACCTTACTTTCCTTAGCGTGGGCTTGCGATCAGACGTGAACCTATCCGTGGCTTTTATTAGGTTCTCACGTACTCGCTGGAAAACAAGCTGTGTGGTCCGATCTTAACTATACCGGTGTTATTGGCGTCATAGATTGGGCTAGGCGGAGCAAACAGGATTTCGTACGGTAAACGCTTATAGCCGTACAAGGCAAAATGGGGTGTCTCGCCAATCGAGCTGTTGAGGGAAGAGTTCAATGTACACTGAACATCTGGAATAGCGCCATCCCATGTAGTACAACTCGGATTAACAGTTACTCTGAGCACCTCCAGAACTTTGCGGTTTGTACGTCAGCAAGACCATTACTGCGGGTGACGTGGAGCTACTGGTGCTTGGTGAATGTCAAACCTGGAACAAAGGTTCTTCATTGTGGCATTTATGAACTCCGACCCATTGTCTGACAGGAGAACACGTGGGCAGGTATGACGGAGAACGATACGCTCACGGAAAGCATTTGCGACTGTCTCGGCCGTTTGTCAGGATGGGTACTAACTCGCAGTACAGCGTCAAGTTATCTACCATTACAAGCAGGTGTTTATTACTCCTTTTCCGAGGTCGAGAAATTCGTCAACAGGTCGACAGAAGTTCTCTCCCAGGGCTCCTTTGTAATGGGATACTTCAGAATGGGATTGGGACCGTGACAGTACCCTTGTGTTGTAAGCAAACGACACACTAGTGTACATACTTGGCAATTTCCGCTGCCATCTTTGGCCAGAAATATTTCATTCTAGCCTGTTTGATGCTGCGGTCCTTCCCGGGTGCGCTGCGCCTGGGACATCGTGGATCAACTTGAGAGTCGTGGTACCAGGGACTCCGGATCACCAGTTGGTTACGGTTCTGCCGGGGTCCACTAGTCGAGCTACACGACACAGTACTCCTTGATTGACCACTAAGTCTGTCAGCGGAACGGGCGACTTGATCGCGGGCCAACGTCCTCCTTGGTTAGGAATCGAAGGACTGGTGACCACACCGGTCCTGCCGTTGGCTCTCTCTAGGTCCTCGACGGAGAACGAGTTGTCTGCACTGACAAAGGCTATATGCCTCGACAAGGCGTCAGCCACGACATTTCAGCCCGACCTTGATAGGCCTATAGAGGGCAGCACCATAGTGCCGCGCAGTTTGAAACAGCCTCTGGATAGGCTGTTTACAAAAGAAATCAGTGCATTAGAGGATAGGATTATAGATTCGTGCAAAATATGAAGAAATGTTTGACACACCTAATTAAACAACTGTTTTATAAGATGGTTAGTAGTAATAAATGCTTTTTTTTTTTTACAGAAACTCTGGAAATTGGTGGCAGAAAATCAAGGGAAGTGCAGATATCCTATCGGTTGTCCACCTTCATCGAGGAACTTGCATCACAACTCGAAGTATTCATGCCTTTGCAAACCTAATACAGTATCTTAAATTAAATTGCAGTTTTCCTGAACTGAAAAACAGCAGTACAAAACACCAATCTGGGATTTGAGTAAAGAGGAAATATACTAATCTGACAGTGGTGCTTAGGCAGGTGTGTGGGAGAGGTGGCCCCAGAATTTTTTTTATTTTTTATTTCTTTGCAGATTGCAGATTACATAGGTATTGGTGATTACAATGTAAATTGAGTGCAAGGAGAGCCACTGACATGCCATGGCATTAGGGGCAGCAATCTAGTAACTTAAAGACTATGTACTTAATATTAGAGAAATTTTTGAGTTTATTCTATTTAAAAATTGTTTTCAAAATTACAATATGATGAAATTGTACTGTTTAAATTATTATATGATGATATTAGATTGTTACAGGTGTTTAGATTCTCGAATGGTAATATTGAATTGAGATTATCTTAAGGAAAATAACATTGAGCATTTTTGACATTAACTTATGAGTATTAGCTTTGATTGAGTAGGGTAAATAATATTAACATATTTTTAAAAAATTGAGATTATCATATAGGAAAGTAATAATGAGCATTTTTCAAAGTAGTTTATAGTATGATCATTTAGTTTTGGGTGAGTAGGTGGTTTTGAGTTGTCTTAAATTGATTTTCAGACAAGATTATCTTAATATTTACTGGTAATGAATTCCAGATTCTGGGGCCTTTATGTGCATAGAATTTTACATAGGTTGATATGAACACGGGGTATATAAAAAAAGTGATCTTGTCTTGTGTTGTGGTCATGGGTTCTATTAAATTGGTGAGGAGAGTTTGAGCAGAGGGTTTATATTAGAGTGTAAAGTTTTATACGTATATGTAGTAGGCACAAGAGTAAGTATGAATGTTCTTACGGTGAGTAGTTTTAGACTTTTGAATATTGGTGGGTATGCTGTCTAGAGTGGGAATTTGTTATCATTCTGACTGCGGCCTTTGTTGTGTTATGAGTGGTCTAAGGTGATTTAATGTTGTTGATCCCCATGCACAGATTCCGTAGGTGAGATACGGGTAGATAAGTGAATGATATAGTGCAAGGAGCTGATTGTGGTACATAATAGCGATCTTTGATAATACCTACTGTCTTCGAGATTTTCTTGGAAATTTGTTGTATGTGTGTTTGGAATTTAAGGCTACTGTCAAGGTGGATTCCTAGGAATTTCCCTCTGTGAGTCTTGTGATGGGTGTGCCATTGAGCGTTATGTTAAGTGGAACATTTGTGGCTTTGCTTCCAAACTGTATGAAGTAGGTCTTGTCAGTATTGAGAGTAAGCTTGTAGTCGTCATCCATGTTATATTTTCTGTAATTCGGCATTAACAGTGTTGGCCAGTATAACTGGATTTGGGTGAGAGAAGACATATTTTGTGTCATCTGCAAATAAAATTGGTTTGAGTAGTTGTGATGCATTCGGTAGGTCATTTATGAATGAGGAATAGGAGTGGCCCCAGGACACTTCCTTGAGGGACTCCGACTGTAATTTGTTGTGTGGAAGAGTTCGCTCCAAATGTAGTTGGTAACATTTCCAACAGTAAATTATTTGCTAAATTGATCTTTGTGTTACAGCAAACAGAAATAAAATTCTGAGTATTCAATAATAAGAATTTCATTGCTTATAAAATTTATTAATACAGTAATTTCATAGTTCAGAATACAGGTTACAGTTAAGGGTTAACATCACACAGAATGAACCATCTACTAAACTGAAAGTTAGCTAAATTGCCACTACACCTTGTGTATTAAAATAATTGTTGCCAAACCAGTGTAGCCAATAACAAAATCACTTGGATATCTTTATAGGAGGGTGGGTGCAGGAGGGAAAAAGGAGTGATTGGGGGATGATAAAGAAAGGGTGTGATAAAAGAAAAAAGGTAGCTTATGAGAGGTTTTTACAAAACAGAAGTGTTGGAAGAAGACCAGAGTGTATGGAAAGTAAAAGAGAGGTGAAGAGAGTGGTGAGAGAGTGCAGAAGGGGCAGATGAGAGTGGGAGAGGCACTGTCAGGAAATTTTGCAGAAAATAAGAAAAAGTTTTGGAGATGATAAACAAGTTAAGAAAGCCTCGGGAATGAATGGATTTGTCAGTTCAAAACAGAGTAGGGGAATTAGTAGATGGGGAGCTGGAGGTATTGAGTAGATGGCGGGAATATTTTGAGGAACTTTCAAATGTCAATGAAGAAAGGGGCGGAATTTCATGCACTGGTCGGGGGGTATAACATCTTTTTAGGAGGAGGAAGAGCAGGGGTTGGGGTGGTGAGGTGCGTGAGGCATTACATAGAATAAAAGGTAAAGAGAGGAACTGACAGGATCAGACAGAAATTTAAAAACGGGGGGATATTGGTTGGGTGGTTGGTATTTTTGTTTAATAAATGTATAAAAAGGGGGAAAGGGACCTAAGGTTGGCAGAGAGCGTGTATAGTTCCTTTATATAAAGGGAAGGGGGAAAAAAGATGTAAAAAATTTTGGGGAATAAGTTTACTGAGTATACCAGGTAAGTGTACGGTAGGGTTTTTTGAAAAATTGAGGTAAGACAGGGTAGGATCGAGATGAGCAAGGAGGTTTTAGAGTGGGTGGGGGATGTGTAGCTCAAGTTTTTCCCATTGAAGATATATGTGAACATTTTTTGGGGATAAAGGTGGGGAAGTTTTCAGCATTAATGGATTTAAAAAAAGCATATGATAGTGGATAGGGGAAAGGGGGCAGATGTTTAAGTGTATGGAATATGTAGTTTTTACTGAATGCTGTAAAGATTTTTTTGAGGATAGTGAGGCTCAGGTTAGGGTGTGTGGGGGGGGGAGTTTTTTCTGGTAAAAGTGGGTTTTTAGACGGGGATGTGTGATGTCACTATGGTTGTTTAATATATTTATAGATGCGGTTGAAAAAGAAGTAAATCCTAGAGTGTTGGGGAGAGGAGTGGGCTTAAATTACAGGGGCCCCCTTCGGTTAACGATATTTTTTCATTCCAGAATGCTGTTCAAGTGCCATTACCAAACGAATTTATCCCCATTGGGAAAAAATGTAAAATAGACTAGCCCTTTTTTGCCCCCCCAAAAAAACACTTAAAAAAACTTTTAAAAAAAAAAATTTTCATAAAAGGGTGAGTTTGGGGACCATCGTTAACCGAGGTCCCACTGTATTAACAATCAATGGGATTTGACACAGTTACTTTTTGCTGATGATACTGTGTTTATAGGAGATTCTAAAGAAAATTTTAAAGGTTAGTGGACGATTTTGGGGGGGGTGTGTAAAGGTAGAAAGTTGAAAGGAAAAAGATAAGAGTAAGGTGATGAGGGTACCAAAGAAAATTTGATATCACATTGGGGAGAGGGAGAGGAAGAAAAATGTTTTCAGATATTTGGGAGTTGTTTTAGTGGATGGGTTTATGAAGGATGGGGTTTAAACCCCTAGAATTGATAAAGGGAAAAAAGGGGGGGAGGGGGGCGTTGAGGTATCTGTGGGGACAAAAACGTTATCTTGGAGGCAAAAAAGGGGGAATGTATGAAAGTCAGGGTCCCCAACACTTTATATGGGTGAGGTTTGGGGGTTTTAAATGCTGCAGCGAGGAGGAGGCTGGAGGCGGGGGGATGTCCTGTCTAAGGGCAATGTGTTGTGTAAATATTATGCAGAGAATTGAGTGTGGAAATTGGGAGGGGGTGGAGTTACTAAAAGTATTAGTCGGGGGGGGAAAAGGGGGGTTTTTTGGGAGGTGGTTTGGTCATTTAGAGAGAATGGATCAAAGTAGAATGGAGGGGTGGGGGGCGCCCAAAAGGTTGGAGGGGGGGGGGAAAGGAGGTTTTTTGGGCGGGGGGGTTGGACTTCCAGCAAGGGGGGTGAGCGTGTTAGAAGGGGTGAAGGGGAGACGAAGGGTTTTTTTGGGAAACCCGACAAGCTGTTGAGTGTGAGCGGGGGAATATTTAGTAAAGGGGGCGGGGGAAACCCGGTTTTTGATTTACCCCTTTTAATCCTGGAAAGGGGGAAAACAATGCCTGCACTTTAAAGGGGGGGCTGGGATACCTAGAGTATACCTGAGAGAGTTCCGGGGGAAAAGCCCCCGCGGCCTGGTCTGTGACCAGGCCTCATGTTGGATCAGATCCTGATCAACCAGGCAATTTGGGGGGACTATTCTAAACTGTAGTATCTGAGCTCCTCTGCAAAAAGTTTTTTATGTAAGGGGGAGGTGAAAGTGTTGAATGATGGGTGAAAGTATTTTTTTTGGGGATTTTCTTTTTTTTGGGTCCCCCGCCCGGTGGGAGACAGCCGACTTGTTGAAAAAAAAAAAAAATTTTTCCAAATGTTTTTCCTGCACAGCAGGCGTCTTCAGTTGAATACAGGAGAATATAACACAGAGACATTTGAAAAAGTTTTTATGTGATCAGTTTTTGGGGAAAACCCCACCCGGGGGCAAAAGGGGCCATAAAAGCATGGGAAGTAAGCCCCCAAAACCCCCTTATGCAATGCATAGTGTTTTCGAAATCCCTTTTTTAAAAAAGCTTTATCAATTTTTTTTGGGACATTATGAATCTGTTTAGTTGTATTTTATCAAGCAAATCATTTAGAAAACCTTTCCCAAAAGATTTTGTTTTTTTAATTTTTTTCCCAAAATGGCTTCTTCAATGAAATGTTTAAAAAATTTAAAATTTTCCCAAATTTATTTGATGTTTCTCCAAGTTAAATTTTTTCCCCAAAAAAACATGGGGGGAAATTTTCTTGCATGATTATTCCCCTTTTTTTTGCTTGTGGGTTCATTCCTTTTTTAATTTTGGGGTTCATTCCCTTTTTAAATTTTTGGGGGTTCATTACCTTGTAACTTGTGAGTTCATTACCCCTTTTAATTTGATTCACTACCTTGTAACTTGTGAGTTCACTTTCCTTTTTAACTTTGTGATTTATTATTTTTAACTTGCTCAGCTATCAAACTTTGGGGTCCAGTCCCTGGACCCTTTTGTATTCTCTAATTTTGACTACCGCCCACAGGATGGGTAGGGGATAATAAAGATTCAAACTAAAAATACAATAATGTAGAAAAACCCGTAAAAAAGAGAAAAATGAATGATAGTTTAATGCAGATAAACACCATAAAAAAAAAGGGGTTAAAAAAATAAAACCTGGGAGGAGAGACTGGTAAAAGTATCTGATAATGAGAAACTTTTTTAAGTAATAAAGATTGTCAAACAGTGGCATAAAGAAGACAGCAACAAGAGAATTGCATGCAATGTTGGCAAAGTTTAGATAGCCTTTTAAATTTTTCCCAACTAATAAATTCACAGTTTTATCTTTTTTCCCCTTTTTTGTGACTGACCTTTTTTTGATGTAATCTCTGACCTCTTCCTCCTTTTGTGATTTATTTAATACAAAACCTATGTAATTTCCCCCAAACACAATTCAACACCTTTTTAAAAGGGTTTAAAAACCCCAATGAGAACCTCATAGTAGTCTGTTGTTACAGATTATGTTGTGTAAAAAACGAGGTTTCACAGTAATCATCTTGAACAAAAGAACTACATGAAAAATTTTTGTAAAAATTCAACACCCTTTTTTCCTTTAAGGGGGTGCAGGTATTTACCTCCTACTTCCAGCTCACTATTGTTTTATTTCATTAATTACTTTTTTTAAAAAAAAAAACACTAGAACTTCATTTAATTTAGTTACTGATTATTTAAAAATGGTTAGATTTTAGAACATACCTTTGCTAATATTTACCATGCTAATATCTGGGAAGTTTTTTACATTTTTGGATCCAATCTTCAGCCTCTTCATTATGATCAGTATCACAGATTGCAGTTACATCTTTCCTTTCTCCCCACCTTCTTTACTATTTTGGTCTCCTGTCCCGGGGGCCAACTGATACTTTTTTTTCTTCTGCACAAGACCATTTAAGGGACTTGGAGTTATTGATGCTGAGCCTTGCAGCCTTCAGCTGTTCAGATACTTGTCAAGTTGGGACAGAATCTTTCAGTTAGTGATGAGGCTGCTAACACTGCTCTTCTGCTCCTCTACCGGGGTTTGGGGCAGTTTTTGCCAATCCCTTTTTGGAGTGTCTTGTTAAGGCCTTGCTGATGTATCTTCTGTTACTGTGAATTTTAAGTTTTTTTTTCCCCTTAAAAAAATGCTTCTGTAAAAGAAATTGGGAACTGAGTAACAGATAATCCAATGTGTCAATATGGGGGTCCTTAATCATGTTGATAATGCATGGTAAAAGCAAAACATATGTCCACATGGTAGATTACGAGGTTTTTGAACTTTTAAAGATGTAAAAAAAAATTTTTTTCATTCTTCAGATTTTCCTTTTGGGAAAAAAAAATACCATAACACCAATAAATGAACCATTAGTCCTTTTCCTATTTTACGTACCTAAAAGATCACTGTTCATGAACAAAGCCAGTAATGTAATGAAGATGTACTGCTGATGCCTGCTGGAACAAATCCTGAAAAAAATCAAAAGGGAAATTTAAAAAATGCATAAGGGGTTTAAAGCTTGTAATAACATGCCAAAATAAGTTGTAAATGCACTAAAACAAATGACCAGTTGCCCCAAGTCACACAAAGAACTGAAATGTGATACTTAAATTGTATTTACTGAAGTGAAGACAAAAAAAAAAGTAACAATTTACATCTAGAAAATATAAGGACTGGTATTAAATCTTAAAAATGAAATACTGCACTGTATCTATTTATGATAAAATAAAGGGTAGGAAAGGCAAAATACAGGGTAGCTCCAATGTAAAGGCTAAGAATTAACTAAAGTCGACTAATAAATTCGGGGAAAAATAAAACTTCATGATGATTTAGGCATTAATGTTTGGAAAAAAAGCAAATGCAGTTTAATGTGAAGAAGTGCAAAGTCCAATCTTGGGAAAAAAAAAAAACCCTGGCATCCATGGCTAGTCAGAAAAAAACATCAGAAAAAAAAATAACCCTGGCATCTATGGCTAGTCAGCAGAAATCTTAGTCGAAGATAGCAGAACCTAAGTGTGAAAAAGGAATATTATTATTATAATCAAGGGGAAGCGCTAAAAACCCCGGGGGGTTTTACAAACGCCTGGGGGGGATGTGGAAGGTATTCAGGCTTAATTGGGGGAAAGGGGGCACAGACCCCAAACCCCCAGGGTCAAGAGCCCCCCCACCATCAAGGAAAACCCTTTCCCCCAGGGGTAATAAGAAACAACTTCCTTGGATTTAGTATATACGATGTATTTAAAGAAATACTGTATAAGTAAAAAAGTCTCAATGTTACAGTATCACAACTGGTAAAGCCTTTTAAATTGGGGAATTTTTAATTTTTGCGAAATCATGGGTTTCTTCCAAATACTTGTGGTTTAGCGCTTTTATTTGATTATAATAAAAAAAAATTCCCCAAAAAATTGAATCAAGAGCCCCTTTCTAATATAATGTAACCTCCCCCTTTTGGTCCCGACATCATACAGTGCTAAAAATTCAGTTATATATATATTGTTATATATATATTTTTTGGTTATAATAAAATATATAGGCAAAATATGTTTACTGTACATACCCTGGGAAAAATTTCTTTTTTTGCACAAGTTTTCAAATCAATACTTCTTCCCCTTCAGGATACTTGCAGTTTGCTTAGAGGAAAACCCATATTATCTGGGTTCAAGAGTTGTATAGGCCAGAAAAATTCAACATACCATCACTCTGATTTTATCCTAGGTTCTCTTTCAATATGTTTATGTATGATAATCTATGTAACTGTATTTGTGCATACCTTTAATAAACTTACTTACTTACGGGCATATGGTCACTGTCTTGAACACTATGTGCTTAATTGTCCACTTATTGAGGAATATAGAGAAAAGTATAATAACCCATTAATTTAAGATATCTTATTCATGGGAAAAAAAGATACCAGTTATACTAAGCAAATTTCCTAAATTTGCTTGTAAAATGAAAATTTAGCGTTTTTATTTGATTATAATAATAATGATTAATAAAATGAATATATATCCAAATGTACAATTGTTAATTTTTTTTGGGGGCCCATTTCCCCGGCCTTTTGTGTATCCATAGCTCTTGCGCCCCCCCCACAGGATGGATATGGGGTGCAAAAAACAGCCATTTTGGGGGGAAAATCTAAATCTGTTTTTGGGGCCGGGGGTCTGGGTGGCTAGAGCCGCCACACACGGGGGGCCCCGGGGGTTTGTTCCCGGCGGGTGGAAACATTTGACGTTTTTCCCTTTCACCTGTTAGTCATGTTCACCAGAGCCCAAAAAGGGGGCCCGGGTTGTAAGTCGACTGGTGTGGGTCGCATCCTGGGGGGCAAGATTAAGAACCCCAATGGAAATAAGACAGGGCAGCCCCCCAATGACGCATACTTTCTTGGGGATCCTGGGTTTAACCCCCGGGGGTTTAAAAACCGAAGAAATCTTATCTTAACCCACGGAATGACGGGGCGTCACTACCACCACTGTTGCCAACCCCAAAAATTTTACTGCTAAATATATAATTTTAAAAAATTTTTAGAAAACGTTGATCCAAGGGGAAAAATTTGACCTTCTTCTTTTGATAATTAATAAATGATGATTTTTATTTCCATAAAACAAACAAAATAATTTTATTTCTGCAAAGTAAAAGTACAGATAAATTGACGCAAGATTAATTGGCTTTTAATATTATAACATTCATGGGGGGCGCAAACCCGCCTGGGGTGAAGGAAGGTTTCGGCTTTTACTCAAGGGACTGGAGCACACCCCCAAAACCCCCCTTTTAATGACATTTTACATGGATAGATCAGAACAAACTATTACCAAAAAAAACCATCACAAAGGATGGTTTTGGTAATTTTGGATTTTTTTCAGCCATATTCCATCCTGTAGGGGGGTTTTGGGGGTAAAAAAACTCAGAGGTGAGGGTTTACCTGAAACGATTTGCATGACTCCTAAAAAAACTTGTCTTGGGACTCCCTTTTTTGTAACCTGCACTCTGTGCAAGCACTGTTGACACTGAGACCTTCCAGACTTACAAGTGGCTAGGGGAAAAAATTTTTCTAGCAACTGCAGCCAAAGAATTCCCACTACATGCACGATTATGAAAGGGTTTAACTTACATGATGGGGGAAATGTGTCTCCTGGTCTTCCTAAGCTAAACCCCTTCAAACACCATGTGTGGGAAGGTTAATCAAAAAATTAAGTGGTATTAGTTTTGTATTAACCCAGAATCCCGAGCCTAGGGATATCCTCCAAGCAAATCAAAAAGTAAGGACACTAGCTTCCAGACTTTACTCAACAAGGGGGCGCTGGTCCCCAAAAAGGCCCACCACGAGACCCACAAAAAAACCCTTTACACACTTTTCCCCCAAAAAACCCGGGCCTATACTGAGAAAAAAGAGGAAAAGGGTCCTACTGTATTGGGTCGGGGTGAGTAAGAACCCCCCATTACTCTCTTCCGTCCCCCCCGGACAGATGTTGAGTCACGGGGATGCTGCCTGGTCGCAGCACTTGCTTGGATGGTCTGGTCGGGAAGAACGCAGGTCATGCCCCATGAGTCTCACACTGCTTGACCTCCGGGGATTCCCATTTCTCTCTCAAATAACCTAATGTACCTTTTAAATTTTTGGCTTATATCTACCTATATTAAGGTGCTAGAACACATTATTAATATCTAACGTTGCCTTAATAATCCTAATAGTTACTAACTGTACAAACTTGCCTAGACCTTCCTGGGAGAATAAATCTATCAATTAGTATGTACACAATTGTTACCCCGCCAACTTGGGGGGTGGGTTTGTTTTGGGGGGTGGGGGTTCATGAACTCCGAGGACCGATCCGTGGTACGATTAAGGCTCCAAACGGCTCACTTACCCTGTGGAACTTGAGTGACTAAAAAAATTTTCCCCAACTCCATTATGCAGGACCCCTTTTTTAGGTCGTACTCCATCACATAGGATGGTTTTCCAGCCATATTCCATTACTTCACCAATAACTCCCGAGGAATTCCTTCCAGCCCACCACTGTCTAAAAAATGTAAAAAAAAAAAAGTGTCTCCAATTTAAGCCCCCTTTTAAAGGGGGGTTCCCTTGACGCTGGTGAGGGGTTTTTATCTGGGGGAAATTTATCTGTGCTCCATTTCCCCCGAATTGAGTCTGAATACCTTCCACCCCCCACATGCGCTGTATAATCCTACTTTGGGGCCCCCCCCTTATAATAATGATAATATTCAAATTTAAGAAAGAAATTTTTTTTTGATTATATTCTAAGTAGAAGCAGGTGTTTGGCAGTCACAGCAGCAAGACCCAGCAATGCTTGATGCACTTTTAAAATAACCACCGGGTCTGGGATGATAATTGTACTTATGTGCACCTGTACCTAAATAAACTTACTTAATATATTTTTTTTGGTTTTTTCCCTGTTAATCCCAGGGTGAGAGCGAGTTAGTTAGTTACCATTTTGTCCTAGGCACATGTCGATTGACACTAGGCCTTTTTTGTGTGTGTGTAACGAAACATTTTAAATGTTTCTGGCCCCGCCGGGGAAAATTTTTCCCGGGCCCCCCGTGCGTGAAGCAAGAGCGTATGTCGTAAGCCCTCTTTTTTTATATGTGCGGGATGTGTATGTAGTGTACCCTGGTAAGTTTATTTAGGTTATTTTTTTCTTTGTAGGTTCGCCGGGCCCCGGGGCCCGGGGGCCCTTTTCCCAAAGGGGAGCCCGGTCTTTGGGGGCCCCCTCTCGGGAGTGTCTCAGACCAAGTCTGCCAAGGGGGGGGGCAAGTATCTCCTCGTCTTCTGGGACTAGGGTGTCCAGGCATGCCCCCCCGGGGGGGGGGGGGAGAAGCAGGCACCTTGGGCCCCATAAACCCTGCCCACACTGGGCTCGAAGGATGGGGGGTGGCAGCTGCATAGCAGCAGACGATGCGGAGGTGCAAAGGCAGCAAGCACTACAGGATCCTTTTCGAGCAACTCCCAATTTTTGGGGCCCAGGCCCGATGGGGAAGCCCCAAAAATGCCTCTGCTGTGTTTCTGTTGCTACTACTTCACGGGTTTTGTTGCACTCTGTATTTGACAGGTACACATAAGTACAATTATCATACACAATGTAAATTACCTAGGATAACGCAAAAAAAATCAGACACTTATTTTTTTTTCCCTAGGAATTTATTTTTCCCTTTTTATCTTTTGGTCTCTTTGTTTCTGTCTCAGGAGGTGGGTCACTTTTCATACCTGAAGGATATACACACCGAATTGGTCAAAGATTATACGTAGCCTTTTATAACCCTCGTGTAGACGATGGATTTTAAACTATATGAACTAACCGACCTTCATCTACTTGGCAACTGTTAAGTATCTTCTAGTCATGTGCGAGCTTGATTTTTAAATTTGTTACTTAGTTAATGTGACTATTTTTCATACTTCATTTTAGCGGTGAAATTTTTTTGGGGTTGGCCTTGTTTTTTGGCCAGCAGCGTACATTAAGTTATGTGCAGGGGGTAATTTTTGGTAGCTTGCCTACTTCAGCTACCATAGTGTGGTCCACATTATTAAACATTTTCATTTTTCATTGGCAAACGTTTGTGGTCCGGGTTTGTCCAAGAAGTTTGTTTGGTGACGGCCCACCAGTCAAAATAATTCCCCCCCGATATAAGCGGGATTAAATATTTTTTTAAGACCTTTAAGACCATCGTTTTTTTTACATTGCTTTCTTTTTTTCAATTTATCCGGGGTTGCCTTGGTAGTGACCTCCATCGAAGACACTGCAAGACTCCAAGGGACATCAACCAAATCTTCAAAGGGGCCCAAACTCAGAACAAAAAGGAAGTTCAACGAGGAGAAATTTAACACTAGAGGGGGAAAAAACTTGGGGGAAAAAAAAATGTATCAGGGTATACGACAAATTCTAACCATAAAAGAGCGAAAAATAAATGTGAAGGACCTGGGAATGATAATGAGGGATCTTGCCTTCAATGACCAAACAATGATCACCTCATCGGCTGGGAAAATTATGGGATGGATAATGAGAACCTTCAAAACTAGAGACGCCAAACCCATGATAACACTCTTCAAATCACTTGTTCTCTGTAGGCGGGAATACTGCGTAAAAGGCTGGCGACATTGCAGACCTGGAGAGTGTAAAAAAAGAACTTTCACAGCACACATAAGTACGATAAACCCCCTAAATTACTGGGAACGGTTGAAGGTCCTTGATCTTTTTTCCCCCTGAACGCAGGTGAGAAAATACATGAAATATACACTTGGAAGATCCGGGAGGGATTGTTACCAAACTTGCACACGAAAATCACTCCCTATGAAAGAAAAAAGATCGGCAGGAGATGAAAATTTTCCCCCATAAAAAACAGGGCCCCAAAGAGTACATTGAGAGACAACACAATAAGTGTCCTAGGCCCAAAACTGTTCAACTGCCCCCGGGGCTACAAAAGGGGGGGTTACCAATAGACCCCTGGCTGTCTTCAAGAAGGCACTGGACAGGCACCCAAAGTCAGTACCTGACCACCCGGGGGCTGTGGTTCATACGTCGTTTGCGTGGGGGCCCGGGAGTAACAGCCTGGTTGATCGGGGCCCCCCATCCACCATGAGGCCGGGGCTCAGACGAGCCGCGGGGGCGTTGACCCCGAAACCCCCTCCAGGTAAACTCCAGGAATATCCTCCCCCTTTTTATTTGTTTTTTTTTCCATCTCATTGCCTTTCTGCTTTATTCTTTTTTATCTACTTCCCATTCTTCTATTTCCTTATCCTTCTCCTCTACTACCTCTTTATCCCCATTCTCCCCCTTTTCCCCCCCCCTTTTACTCCTCTTCCTTGCCCATCTCTTGATTCTTTTCTTGTTTATCTTGTTATCTTTCTTCCAGTTGAACTTTAAAATAACGCTTTTTAAAACTGGAAGGAAAAAAAATTTTTTTTCCAATAATCCAAAAAATAAAATATCTATGACTAGCCGCTCCGTCAAGGGGTCACCTGGAAGCCCCCTTTTTTTTTCGGCCGGCAAGGGATTTCACCAAGGGCCACTTTTTGTATATGGTTTCGTTGAGGGGCCAACGTTAACAGTTTTCAAAGGCTTCATCAGGGGCCCCACGTTTATCCCCCACATCAGCGTGCTTTCACTTCGGGCATCACTACATCAAGGGCCACTCTACTACATTCCCTCACTGCCCCCGCCTAGCCCCCCCTTTTTTCCCTTCCCTGATGAGGGGGGGGAGCATTAATGAGAACCCAATACTCGGATTATCGAAGGTGTTTTTAAAACAGAATACATACAAGCTGGCTCTACTTTAAAAGCAAATGTGAATGCCAGAATTGAACTTGAGGCATTGGGGTCTGTCATCCCGCCCCTAAAGTGTAAAAAAACAGGGACCCTCCAAACCACACTTATGGTCATTTATACTATCATCTTGGAGTCATTGGTCATTGGTCTAAGCCGGGGGGAATAACCTGCCCGGGGATGGGTCAGAGGCCTGCTGCAGTGTTCCCTTTTTTTTTTCTTACTACTAATACTAACAATTCTTCGACAGCAACTACTACAGTAATAACGGCAATAAAATAATTATAATAAAATATGCTTTATTGACCAATAAATCCCAGTACAAAAAAGGGGGGGTACAATGTTGAAAATTATGTTTCTGGCCTGAACCTTGGAGAGCCCACTCTTGTATCCATTCCCCCCTTTTTATCTTTTATAGATGTGAGGAGCAATATGTTATTGTTTCTGTATTGCTTTTGTTTCCCTTACATTTTTTTTCTTTGTTTGAGTCGACGGAACTTGCAAGATTTGTAGCCGTATGGGGGTTTTCGATCATAAAGGGTTTTTGTATTAACCTGATTGTCCAGGGGGTTGAACTCTAGCTTTTGGGACATTTCGATCAACTTCCGCTTTTTTTGGGGTTTTGTCATATCTTTTTTTTTAATCCATGTATTGAGCTGATTCCCCCTACAACCCTTCTTAATGCATTTCATCCTTTTCCCTTTTGTCATCGCTGGGGAAGAGTTTCTCTCTCTCTCTCTCTCTCTCTCTCTCTCTCTCTCTTTTTTTTTTTTTTTTGTCCCTTTAGTCAACTAACCTTCCAGTTATTACTCGTGTTTCCTCCTGTCTAGAGTCTGTTAACTTAATCATAATGAATCCCTTTTTTAGATTTCTGAAAAAAATAATTATATTTACAAACTCTGCATATGATGTTGATGTTATTGTGTTTGTAGCTTTATGAAAGGGTTTTGGGGGTGAACGAAATATTTTCCTAGCTCCTTTTTTTCTTTCCATTTCTAGAGTTGCCTTTTTTAGGTAATACTCTGCTCTTGGGCTTATATCTCCGATCCCATTCTTATAACCATTTGCCTGCTGGGGTTGAATTCCAGTAGCCACTTTTTTTGACCACTTTTGTAGCTTCGTGTTCGACCCCCAGAGTGAGCTACATTCTGGCAGCATAAGTATAGTCTTTATAGTTTTTCCTCTCGTCCTGGTTCAACCATTAACATTTTGGAGAAACAAATTCTCTGATGTTGCTACTGCTGCCCCCCTTTTCTCTTCTTCAGCTGCTGCTATTTTCCCCTTTTCTAGGTAACCCCCGTTGCTGTTGTGTGCTGCCGTTCATATAACCTGTGCTCTTTTTTTTGTAACCCCAGGTCCTGCTGCCCTGACCCGTCCTATACTCAGTTGTAACAATCAATGGTTTTCATTTTCCTCAGCGGTAAAAGTTTTCCCCAAAAAAAACTGAAACTTATGGGCCATTATGACTTGAAAGTTTCATCAGAGTTTCTATTTTTAAAAAAATGTCGGTTCTTTTTTTTTTTCCACTGAATATATAGACTGAGGTGTGTGTGTGTGTGTGTGTGTGTGTGTGTTTCAGTGTATATGCTCTGGAGATTAATCGTTTTAGGGATTAAAATTTTTTTGATTGGTGGTGAGCAGGACATGCAGCCTTAATGACTCTTGTAATAATAAAAAAAAAATAATTTTTATTTCTACAAGTACATGATGCAACTGATACAGGTCTTGCTGACATCACTGACATATATATAGAAAGACCCTGGTTATGCAGAACATTTCGGGCAACTTGGGTTTAAAACTTGTCCCCCGGGGTGCCACCCAAACAGTCGACTAACACCTGGGGACCTACTTGCTGCTAGGGTGAACGGGGGGAGCGGGGGTAAGGAAACATATCCAGCATTTCATCAGTGCCGGGATTGATCCCGGGCCATTAGGGGTGAGCTGAGGGGCGTTCCTTCCACTTTTTTAGGAGTTCCATGATGCTGGTGAAGGGCTCTTGTTTCAAGTAATTGAGCCCTCCTTTTTTTTTGAACTGTGCACCCTCCAATTACCTTTTATAATCATCCTGTATGAACCTCACTGTTTTTCCCCCCAAAAAAAAGTGATAATCTTAATAATATACACGCTCACTGCCAGTTTTTACAACGGGCGTTTATGCTCAGCTACACCCGCCCTTTAACAGTGCGTTGCTGACTGCTCAGCTACACCCGCCAGCTCTAATAGTGCGTTGCTGACTGCCCGACCACACCCCCCGCTCCCACAGCGGCGTGCTGTTGACTGCCCCCCCCACACCCGCCAGCTCACAGCGGGTGCTGTTGACTGCTCGACCCACCCCCCCAGCCCCCCAGCGGGGGCTGTTGACGTCACCACACCCGCCAGCTCACAGCGGCGTGCGTTGACGCTCGACCACACCCGCCAGCTTCACAGCGGCGTGCTGTTGACTGCCCGACCACACCCGCCAGCTCACAGCGGCGTGCTGTTGACTGCTGACCAAAACCCCCCGCCCCACAGCGGGGTGCTTTTACTGTCACCACACTCGCCAGCCCCTTTTTAGCGGCGTGCTGTTGATTTCCCCGACCACACCGCCAGCTTTTCCCCCAAAAACGTGCTGTTGACTGCTCGACCACACCCGCCAGCCCCACAACGGCGTGCTGTTGATGTCGACCACACCCGCCAGCTCTCCAACGGGGGGGTGTTGACTGGGTCGACCACACCCGCCAACTTACAATGGAATCACTTGCTCAACGGAACAGCAAATTTTAGAGCGTGAGTGTTCTTCTGCAGTGTTGCCAGCCGGAAGGAAGTCTTAAAACCCCTACAATTTTTGCGGTGTTGAATACGATTCTAAAAAGAGGAAAGTCTTTTACTATATAAGACTTTTTTTTTTAGTAGGGGCCCCTGCCCTGTTATCCAGCAGTAGTTGTGTTATCTAGCGATAGTTTTTGGGTTTCCAGCAGGGCTATGTTATCCAGAAATGACTGTTATCCAGCATTGGCTATGTTATCCAGCAGTGACTGGGTTACCCCCGCAGTGGCTATGTTATCCAGATGACTGTGTTATCCAGCAGTGACTGTGTTATCCAGCAGTGGCTATGTTATCCAGCAGTGGCTGTGTTAT
>WNWK01023638.1:0-30814 GCA_009830355.1 Cherax destructor | reverse complement strand
AGATGGAGGGAATATTTGAGTTGTTAAATGTTGATGAGAGGGAAGGCTGATTTGTGTATAGGGCAAGGAGGAATAACATCTTGAGGAGTGGGAAGAGCCAGTTGTGAGTGTGTGGGAAGTATGGAGGCAGTGGGAGAATGAAAGGAGGCAGCTGGGATTGATGGATAAAGGTAGAAATGTTAAAAGCAGGCGGAGATATAGTTTTGGGAGTAGTTGGTGCTATTATTTAATACATGTATGGAAGAGGGTAAGGTACCTAGGGACGGCAAAGGTGCATTGTTCCTTTGTATAAAGGCAAAGGGGAAAAAAGAGAGTGCAAAAATTATAGGGGAATAAGTCTGTTGAGTATACCAGGTAAAGTGTATGGTAGAGTTATTATTGAAAGAATTAAGAGTAAGACGGAGAGCAGGATAGCAGATGAACAAGTGGCTTTAGGAAAGGTAGGGGGTGTAGACCAAGTGTTTGCAGAAACATATAGGTGAACAGATTGGATAAGGGTAAAGAGGTTTTTGTGGATTTATGGATCTTGAAAAGGCGTATGATATGGTGGATAGGGGGGCAATGTGGCAGATGTTGCAGGTGTATGGAATAGGGGTTAGGTTACTAAAAGCAGTGAAGAGCTTTAATGAGGATAGTGAGGCTCAGGTTAGAGTGTCTAGGAGAGAGGGAGATTACTTCTGGTAAAAGAGGCCTTGACAAGGATGTGTGATGTCACCGTGGTTGTTCAATATATTTATAGATGGGTTGTAAGAGAAGGAATGCGAGGGTCTTAGGAAGAAGTATGGGGTTAAACGACAAAGAATCAAATGCAAAGTGGGAGATGTCACAGTTGCTTTTTGCTGATGACACTGTGCTTTTTTTGGGAGATTCTGAAGAGAAGTTGCAGAGGTTGGTGGATGAATTTGGTAAGGTATGTAAAAGAAGAAAATTGAAAGTGAATATAGGAAAAAGTAAGGTGATGAGGATAACAAAAAGATTAGGAGACGAAATATTGATATCAGATTGGAGGGAGAAAGCATGGAGGAGGTGAATGTATTCAGATGTTTGGGAGTGACATGTCAGCAGATGGGTCTATGAAGGATGAGGTGAATCATAGAATTGATGAGGGAAAAGGGTGAGTGGTGCACTTGAGTCTGTGGAGACAAAGAACTTTGTCCATGGAAGTAAAGAGAGGAATGATGAGAGAAGTTATACCAACACTCTTATATGGGTGTGAAGCATGGGTGATGAATGTTGCAACGAGGAGAAGGCTGGAGGCAGTGGAGATGTCATGTCTGAGGTCAATGTGTGGTGTGAATATAATGCAGAGAATTCGGAGTTTGGAAATTAGGAGGAGGTGCAGGATTACCAAAACTATTATCCAGAGGGCTGAGGAGGGGTTGTTGAGGTGGTTCGGACATGTAGAGAGAATGGAACGAAATAGAATGACCTCGATAGTGTATAAATCTGTAGTGGAGGGAAGGCGGGGTAGGGGTCGCCCTTGGAATGGTTGGAGGGAGGGGGTAAAAGAGGTTTTGGGTGCGAGGGGCTTGGATTTCTAGCAAGCATGCATGTGTAAGTAAGTAAGTAAGTTTATTCAGGTATACACAAATACATTACCATACATAGCAGCATACATTATCATACATAGCAGCATATGTGTAGAGAACCTAGGATAACCCAAAAAAGTCAGACAGAGTGACTTATTTCCATTGGGGCCCTTTTTATACTTTAATTTTTACATTGTAGGATATATAAGTCATTATATTATAAAGGATATATGTATACTAGGAATAAGGTAAAAAGAGTTATTTATATATATTGTGTTAGGTAAAAAAAAAAATTCTCCTCCCTTTCTGTCGCTACATTCATTAGGTACCTTTTGGTCTCTTCTTGAACTGGCTCATGCGACTGGCTTTGACATGTGCAGGCAGTCTGTTCCATTCCTTTATTGCTGTACAATAAAAGGTGTTTGAAGCCTGGCCACTGACTGTGGGAACTACAAAGTTGTGCTCTCTTCCCCTAGTACTATGACAGCTTTGGTTCCCAGCCTTGACAAAATTGGCAGCAAGATATTCTGGACACTGTTTGTGAGCAATTATATAAACTTGATTTAATTTAAGTTGTTTTACTCTGTCTTCAATATTCAGCATATCCAATTGTTGTAATTCATCCTGGCCTACATGCTCTCTTGGTCCCAGGTCCAGGATGAATCTTACCATTTTGTTCTGGGTGATTTGCAGTTTATCTTTCAGTTATTTTTGTCAAGGCAGAGTACCATGAAGAGCAAGCGTAGTCAATATGACATTGTATAAGGGCTAGACATAGGATCCTGCGAGCCTCAGTAGGTAGACACTGTGCTTGTCTGTAGAGGAACTTCAGTCTGGCTTTCGCTTTGTTTACTACACTGTTCCCTATCAATTCTCCTGACATGCATGGGTCAAAGGGGATTCCCAGATATTTTACTGAGGAAACTGAAGTGATGGATTCCCCATTACACCGGACATTAAAATTATTTACCCTGCTCAGTTTATATTTCGTGCCAAAGAGTATGTCTTCTGTTTTCCCTAGATGTAACGATAGTTTGTTGTCTACTAACCATTTGCTGCAGGACTCCAGTTCCAGTGTTAATACATTAGCTATATCTTGTGGGTCTTTACCTGACCCTAACAGAGCACTGTCATCCGCATACAGTAGGAGTTGCACTTGACACTGATGGGCATATCATTTACATAACACAGGAATAATAAAGAACCCAGAATACTACCTTGGGGAACTCCACATGCTATCGGCAGTGATTCTGATTCCGTTTTGTTGATTTTGACAATTTGTTTCCTGTTGCTAAGATAGGACTTAAACCAGTCTGTGGAACCTATGCCGATAGCTTGAAGTTTCTTACATAATATATTGTGGTTGACAGTATCGAAGGCCTTTGCAAGTCTAAGTTACCATTCCTATGAGGTTCCCTATAGACACTTCAGTTCTCATGTAATCCATCAGATTAATTAGGGAGGTGTCGGTTGAGTAAGATCTCCTAAAACCTGATTGGTAACTATGAATAATGTTGTTGTCACTAAGATATTTAACTACTTGACAGTACACCGCCCTCTCTAGAATTTTGGATATTACACTGAGTATACTAACAGGCCTATAGTTGCTGACATCAGACCTACTATTTTTCTTGAAGATAGGAGTAACTCTGGCCTACTTGAACCCATCTGGCACTGTATTAGTGGTGATGGACAAATTTATTATGTGAGCAATGGGGATTGTCAGTTCAGAGGCACCATCTTTTAGGAATTTAGACTGGATGTTATCTGGGCCGGTGCTCTTAATTGGGTTTAACCTGCTTAGTTCTTTTTGCACGAAGTCATGAGATACACTTACTAGTTGACAACTGTTTGGAATTACTCCTTTATTGGTATAGTATGTTTTAAATTTATCAGAGTCTGTGTTAAAGGTATTTGATGCAGCTGGTAGCTTACTTACTAGTGTTGATGCGACAGTTGTGTAGTATGAATTAAAACAATTTGCCACTTTAGTTCTTTCGTGGCATACCTCGTTATCGACATTTAGAACTATGTTAGATCTATCTACGGGTTTATGGCTATACCCCAACTGTTTGAGTTGTTGCCAGAGCTTTCTAAGGTTAATCTTGTACTCTTCGATCTTTGAGGAATAGTGTCTTGCCTTTGCGCCTTTTATAAGCCTCTGCACTCTGTTCCTCACCCTTTGGAATTCATTTAGTGCTGCAATGTCCTGTCTGTTTGCCTTAAATCTTTTTTTATCAACTGGTCTCTGAAATTCATATTATCTAATATCTCAGTAGTCATCCAGGGTTCAGTTCTTCGTTTAATCCTAACCTCTTTAACTGGTGCAATATTATCAAGGATGGCAGTGAACATTGTTTTGAATTTTTCCCAGGCATCATTTACGTCCGTGCAACTTGTTATCACTGACCAGTCACAATTGTGACTGGTCACAATTCATTCCACGCCCATCCCTGGTTGTGTGCGGGTGTTAGTGGTGACCTCTGCCAACCTAGTCGTGCATCTTTATTTACCCTGCAAATGGCGGACAGGTACAGGAGGAGGGTTAACACGATCGGGATTGAAGTTCTACAGGGAGCGGTGTACCCTTCTAATGCTGATGTTGTCCTGCCGGCGATTTTGCGTGATGTGCTGGGTGCTGATCATTCTGAATTATACGGGATAGCACTAAATGGAGCACGCAGGATCTTCGTGAAAATTGCATGCTCAGCTGCATATCACAGGATTGTGGATAAGTTCCAGGATAAACGGCTGACGGTCATTACAGGCCTAGAGGTATGTGTACGTGATGTGTCAGCCACCTACAAGTGGATAAAGTTGAGGAACGTCCCGTTCGAAGCGGGAGAAAGTGATGTGACTGGCGTAATGCAAAAATATGGCATAGTACATGCTGTAACTGTCGGACGGTGAGGTAATGGGCCCTATGCTGGTATGCTAGAGGGGACTTACTCTGTAAAGATGACGTTGCGTCAACCCATTCCTTCATATGTCCTAATGGCTGATTTTCGCACACAGATATATGTTACATATGTTGGGCAGACTCGCACTTGCCGATTGTGTGGTCAGCAGGGACACTTGGCAGCTGATTGTGTGCGGCGGAAGCAGAACGAGAGGCCAGGTGAAGAGGTCGGAGAACGGACAGAGGAAGCATCAGCTATACAGATGAAAGTTAAACGAGTGGATGATGGACAGGAGGGCGTGGTGCGTCAGTTGTGGAGTGCGGAGATGGAACAGACGGAAAAGGAGGCGGATGGTGTGGAGTTGGTGCCATCGGTTGCATCACAGGTGCATAGCACGGCGTCGGATGGAGAGCAGCAGGGATTGCCTAGGTAAGAGGCTGAGATTTTGAGAGATCTAAGGGAGTTCATACAGGGTGAGCCTCTGTCAATGGATGAAGTGACAGACTTGGTGCAAGGTGGTCCTACGCAGGAGATTCATGGGGCCATAGAGAAAGTAACTGAGTGTCAGGAGGTGTCTATTGCTAATGTATCTGTGGTGGTAGCTGAGGTCCATAGGGAAGAGGAGATGGACTTAATTGAGGAGAAGGGCGTGTCTAGGAAAAGGCCAGGAGAGGAATCTCCGGAGGAATTGTTGACAGCTGGCCAAAGATCAGGGAAAAAAGTGTGGGCGGATGTGGTACAGGGAAAAGGTGCAAAATCGAAGGGTTATGGGGAAGTTGGGGAAATTAAGGACGATGGAAGGGGTAGAAGGGGGAGGGATGGTGAGGTGCACACGAAATTAGATAAGAGAGTACTGAAGCACAAGGGAAAACCTCAGCCTTACATTTCAGGTGTGTAACTATAAATGTTAATGGTCTTTGGAACGAGATTAAACTTAAGTGGGTGGAGGTAACATTGCGTAGGTGGAAGGTAGATGTTGTCTTCATTCAAGAGCATAATTATAGGAAGGGTACTGAACTTAAGGTTAAAGGGTATAGGATTTTTGCTTGTGATGCAAGGGCATTTAAGGGGGGGGTTTTGGTTGGCATATGTGAGACAAGTCCATTTACTTTAGAGTCATGGGAGGACGTGGGAGGAAGAGTGGTTAGAGTAAATGGGGATTAGGGTGGAACGCAGGTGAGTTTTTTGGGAGTGTATATGCCAGCCGTTAGTAATAGGAGGGTAAAGGATGATTTTGTCAATAACGAGTTGGCGTACGCTGTCTGAGGATTGCCACAGGTAACAATTATTGCAGGTGATTGGAATAGCGTGATTAGGGTCAGAGATGTGGAGCCGCGGGGGGGTGGCGGGTGCATGTTAGAATCATTAAGGGGAGTGTTGGGAGCGGTAGGAGTGGTAGACGTGGTGGGAGGAAGGGGTGAGTTGGTAGAATACACTTTTGTGAGGAAAGATTATGCGGCACATCTGGATAGAATATATGTGACTAGAGTTGTGGATGTTAGGAGGGTGGAATGTGTAGATGTTGGCTTTTCTGATCATAGAGGTGTTTTGTTTGAAGGAGGATGGGAAGGGGTGGTGAGTGTTTCTAAGAGTTATTGGAAACTGAATACGAGATTATTGGAAAGGGAAGGGGGGATCGAGATGTTTGACACATGGTGGGGGGGGTGTGGAAGGAGGGGCAGGAGATGCGAAATGGAGTCGTAAGATGGTGGAGGGAGACTGGGAAGGAGGAAATTCGGAAGTTTTATGGGTGGGTTGGTAGGAATGAAAGTAGGAGTAGGTTTGGGTATCAGAGGTATTTGGAAGGGTTGTTGAAGGATTATCAGGTCGGGGATTGGGGGGGAAGAGGTAAGGCTGAGATCGTGGAATTGAGAGGAAGGTTAAGGGAATTACAAGAGGAACAGTTTCATGCTTTACGGGTTAGGAGTGGAATGGAGCAGGTGTTGTGGGGTAACAAGGTGTCGAAAGTGGTCTTAAGGAATTTTCAGACACGTAGGAGGGGGATGTTGATATCATCACTAAAGGTAAAGGGGGGGGTGGAGGGATATCAAGATGGGAGGGTGTTGCGAACGACGGAGGGTATGGGGGGGGTATGCTGAAAGTTGGTTTTGTGTTCAATATCAGAAGGGGGAGGTACATCAGGTGGAGAGGGATAAGTTATTGCAGGGTATAGGTAGGTTGTTGAGTGTGGAGGAGGGGAGGGAATGTGGGGCGGAGATCTTGGAGGAGGAGAGGAGGAGGTGAGGGAGGCCATGATGGGATTGAGGTTGGGGAAGTCACCAGGAATAGATGGGTTGCCGGGGGATTTGTATGTGACACATTGGGAGGCTTTGAAAGGGGTTTTAGTTCAGTTATTTAATGGGTTGCGGGAGGAAGGTTTTATGGGTAAATCTATGAGAACTGGGGTTGTTGTTTTGGTGGCAAAGGGAGATTCACCTGCAGGTTTAAGCGATTATAGGGGTCTAGCTTTGTTAACCGCTGACTATAAGATATTCGCGAAGATATTGGCAAATAGAATTAAGAGAGGTTTGGGGGGAATTTTGCATGGGAGACAATTTGGGGTGCCTGGAAGGAGTATTCGTACTGGGCATCGGCATATTAAACACTTTGTTGAAAATAGTGAGGAGGGGGGGGGGTCTTAGGTTTGGATTGGCAGAGGGCTTATGATAAGGTTAAGAGACATGTTGTTGGAAGTGTTGGAGAGACAAGGTTTTGGGGAAGAGGTAGCGCGATGGGTGGGTACGCTGTATGCAGGAGCTTTGATAAGGGTGCAGATTAATGGGAAGGTTGGAAAAGCGGTGGAAATGAAGAAGGGTCTGCGGCAGGGTTGTCCTCTGTCGCAGATCCTTTTTGCTCTATTGCAGGATCCATTTTATAGATTGGTGGAGGAGTTGGGAGAGGTAGCAGCGGGGGCGGAGGAGGTGGGTGGTATAGTTGGTTATGTTGATGATACGACGGTGTTAGTTAGCAAGGAATGGCAATTGGGTATGTTGAATGAGTTGGTGGAATGGTTTGGGAAGGGGACAGGGATGAGAGTCAACAGGGAAAAGTCAAATTTATTGGAGGTTGGAAATTGGTGCGGCAGTACGTTGGGGTTGAGAAGAGGTTGGAGGTGTGTAAAAATGATTAAAATATGTGGTATATTTTTTAGTGCGGATGCAGTAGTGGCGAGGGAGGTGAACTCCAGGACAGGGGTAGATGGGGCAATTGGGAGGATGAGGGGATGGGGAGTGTTGGAGGTGACATTATTGCAGAGAGTCATAGTCATTAATGTATTGGTGTATAGTAAATTATGGTTTAGGGCGGTGGTGTATCCCCTCTTGGAGGTGGACGTGAAGAGATTGTTGTGTAATGTCCTGAGGTTCGTACGGGGGGAATGGGAGGCACTGGATAAGCAGGGAGGTTGTGGAGACACAAAAGAGGTGGGGGGGGGTCTGGGGTTGATACCGTTGAGGTGTAGGTTGCGCAGCGTTTTCGTGAGGCACGAGTTTTTGCAGAGAGGAGGAGTTGGGGGTCGACAGGTGGGGTTAGTTATGAAGGAGGTGCGAAGATGGTGGATAGGGAAAGACATTTTGTTGTGTGAGGCGATCTTGTGGGGACTAATGGTGATGAGGGAGCCTGGTAAAAGTAGGGTTAAAAGATTGGATAGGTTGGGGTTGGAGGGGGGGTTAGTTCAGGGGAGTGGGGTTTATCCTCTGTATGATTGGTTGGGTATATGGAGGTGGTTTCATAAATTAAAATTGCAACCAAGAGTACGGAAGATAGGGTATAGGTTTTTGCAGGGATGTTTGGCTTCTAAAGCACAATTATTTGTCATGGGATTGGTATGTGATGGGGTTTGTAGTAGGTGTGGGGAAATGGAAACGATGTATCACGTTATCTATTTTTGTAGTGCTTTGCAGGGGGTGAGGGAATGGTTTGGGGGGTGTTGCGACAGGTAGGTGAGGGAGAGGTTTCTGTTTTACAGGCATTGAGTTTGGACTTGGGTCAATTTTCGGACAGCGTATGTAGGGGTTTGTCTTATTTGGTATTAGATTATATCTATTTTTCTTGGTGTCTCAGGGACATGGGGGGGAGGGAGCATCTAGGGGCATTGAGAGCAGCTTTTTATAGAACTAAGTGTAGGAATAAGATAATATATGATAGGGCGTGGGATGGGGCCTTTTCGCAGGCTTATAGGGAGATGACAGTGCATGGGTTATGGGGAGAGGGGAGGGATAGGGTTAGAGGGTATGAAGGAGGGGTTGAGTGAGGGGAGGTGTCAATGATAGGTTGGGGTTTGGGTACGAGTGGGAAGGGTGGGAATGGAGGGGTAGAGGGGTTTAGTTGCAAAGGACGTTAGGTGGGGGGAGTAAATCAGTGGGATATAGGCTGAGGTGGCTTTTGCTTCAGAAATTTTCTGTCTATATGTTCATATGTAGTGTTGGGTGTACAAGCAAGAGGGTCATAAGAGGACCTAGTGATCAGATTTCATTATGGAATGTAAACAGGTGGATTAAGTTCTTCCACGTGTTCTTCTTTATGTATTATGAGTTATTGTTACCTGTTTAAAAATGTGATGGGACATAGACATGAGGGGTTGCCCAGAGTTAATGAAAAGTCAAGCGTCATGTGTGTTTTGGACGCTTCATTTGAGTGGTAGGATCGTGTATTATTATTGTATAATAATTTTGATACTTTTGTAATGGCCATATGTGTTAAGGTCGGATATGGATTGATATGGTGTTAGGTTTGGGCTTCAGTGCTGTTCAGTAGAATATATTATGTTTCTTTGGCATATATGTGTGTGCGTGTGGAGAATGAATCTGGTTTTGGATGTTATAGGTGGCAAGTAAAAGGGGGGGTGTTGTGTTGGGAGGGGATTTGTAGTTGGAGTATTGTTTTTGTTTTTGGGGAAAAGTTTTTTATATAGAACCAAATGTTATATAACAATGTTTTGCTTTTGGGTATCGTAGCAATGGTACATACCCTTATATAGGGCTTTGGGTATTGGGATGCTTGTTTTTTTTTTGAGTTTCTTTCAATCCATAGTTGGGTTGATATATATATTACATGTTAAGGTCGATATGTTAGATGTGGTTGCTTGTATATTATGTATGTTTGTGGTATGAGTGGTGAAGAGAAGGCGGGTTGAGCTGTGTACCTTGATGTTGGTACAGAGGAGTTACACATGAATTTTTGTTTTGGTGATCGATAGTTTTTATTGGTACTATATATTAATGAGATGGTGTGGATTTTGTTATGGTCATGTATTTCAAAGTCTTTGTTAATGCTTTAATGTATGTGGTGATGGAAACACCTTGTATTTGTATACTAAGTTTTAAATAAAATATAAAAAAAAAGTTTCTAGTTGACCTAACTTTTATTGTCTTGTGTAGGCCTATCCGTTCCCTAGTAATTTTCCTGGTACAGTAAATGATGAAATGATCACTAAGACCTGTGGTAATGACCCCTGACTGACTAATGTTCTCAGGGCGGTTACAAAGTATGTGGTCAATTAGGGTGGCTGAGAACTGTGTGATCCGGGTTGGTGTATTAATTTTTTTTTTTAATTTTATTTGGAAAACCATACATATACAAAAAATTATACATAACAGTGCCATGCCACGGTCTGAAACAAAGCTCATACAACAAAATAAGCAGTATTGAACAAAATTTAACAACATAACAAAACCCCTTATCAGTTAACCTGGGGTAATAAAATAACAAACAATAATTCATAGGTAAAGAGACTACAAGCCATGTCTTATGTAAACCCCTACATGTCATTACAATGACATGCTGAAATAAAAAAACTACCCAACATATTAAATCGGAACAATACTTTTGTTGAGAGAGAGAGAGGGTCGCTCACCATGCCCAGCCCTTCTAGGGCAGGGTAGGTGCCAAGGCTGGAGCTTGCTACCATCTGCGGCTCGCAAGCCTGCCCTTCCCGTCAGCCTCATTGGGGCGGGGAAGGTGGCAGACAAGAGGGGCCTAGCAACTATCTACCTACCTGCCTCGTGCTTGTGGGCGAATATGGCTAGGCCTTGGACCAGTTGGTCCCACTGCTGAGGGGTACCCCCTCCCATGGGAGACTTCGGTCTCTGCTACTCCCACGCCAGGGAGCCGGAGTCGGGTCGCCATCTGGTAAAGACCCGGGCCGGGAGATTTCCCGGTGAATCAACACCTCCAACCTTTTGTTGAGAGTTTTAATGTGAAATTCCATAAAGGAACATAATTATACCAACACAGTACACAAGACACAACCCTGCCAAGACAATTAACACAAAATCCATACATTAACATCACAACCATTAGTTAGTTCAGACTCTCAGGTAAGGACCCACTAGGGGCGAGGGGGAAGTGGGGACAGAAGAAGAATAGCCGGTGAGAGGAAGAGCTGAAGGAGAAGAGAAAGAGTCAGGACTAAACCCAACAGTCTAACTACTTATATTAATCACAACCATTATAACAGAAATGGTACTATAAACAGTGAAACAATTTATAACATGAAGCACACAATTTTTTTTTATAAAAATAGTATATTTGAAACATAAACCCGACACACAAAGGTTTATCTCACATCACCTGTTTATATATTTAATCGCAGAACATACATAATAAATTGTACCAATTGATCTCACAAAACCCTTTTGACCTTGACACACCAATCATGATATCCGAGTGCAAAACTGAACAGATATATATCATGACAAGAAATGATGACAGATATAAAACCAACGAATTTGCATCAACGACTAAGGGAAGGGGTAACCAATTTTTTTTTTTTTCGTCCGATTTTGTTCTTTTTTTTGCACGTGAAGACGTGTTTACTGCCCTTATTGTCTGTGAGTTTCAATAAGATTGCCCTAAAACAAAAGATAAAAAAAAATATATTTTGAAAATTCCATTTAACAATAACCTCAGCCTAAATGGCACAAGGAAAGGTGGATTTGAGACTTGGTACATATAAAACAATGCTAATGCTATTTTCGTACTAGAGACATTCGTGTAATTATCTCTAGTTATTCCACAAAAAACAAAAATAAAGTTCCTCAGTGTTTTGTTAAATGCAAAATACCTTGCCCTTTACTCCCACTCAAATCCAAAAATATTTGGAATATTGCAAATTTTCCACTGTGATAATGTAAAACTATCATTGTTTTATGGTTCCTGTCAATATTATTGCATTTACCTCAATAATAAATTGTGGGTTTCATCAAATAGGTCAATAACTTGTTTCCGAGATAACGCGTGAAACGCCTCCGGGCTGGGAAAATGTTTTTTTTTCGCGAAAATCGGTGTAGTTTTATTGTGTAGTGGTGTTCTAGAGTTGTTATCCCCTCCAATACACCGTTTTCTCTCACTCAATGTCCGTCTATGTCATAGAAGACGACATGATGAAGGCGAAATAATTTTATATCGAAAATCCTGGAAGTACAGTCGACTTGTTACGGCCTATTTTATTAGTTCTAGTGTATATATCATGTTTATATGTGTTTTTAGTGTTTATTTAGTCATTTTACATGATATTAGATGATATTAGCGTAATAAGAAATATTATTCCTGGCACCCGAAGAGTAGCCAGAGCAGGAATGCTGCAGAGCGTTCCTGATTGGCTGGCACTACCCGGGAAGCTCCACCCACACTCATATAGTGCCATGTAGTCAATTATAACATTAGAATGAATAATACAAGTAATAGCAATAAAAAACGGAAAAAAAAAAATATGGGATGCAAGCAGTCATGTTGGTGGCGCAATGTCACCATACATGATATAAATGGTTGTAATTCCTTGTAGAAACGTCGTAGAACATTGATTCTGGTACCATTGTGTAGCCAGAGAGTTAAGCTATTTTTCTATACCAATAACTCACTTTTCATATTTTGTTCGCTGGCGAGCCGCGCGCTGCGGGAGACGGTTCCCCTTCCCCTAAGTCAACAAAACCCCTAAGAAAATGTCACATATTAAGAAACGGAACTCAAAGAAAACGGCCTATGACATAGCAACGAGAAAACCAGCACACCACAAGAATACCTTGACCATAGTCTACGGATTCATTACAATACCAACCGAAGATTACCATGTACTGTACAGTATTGACAGAAAGAACCTCCTCTTTCTCACCCCCCTCAGCCAAACCAAAGCCCTTGCACTGAAAAAATAACTCTATACATTTAAGGGTAACCAAAAAGAAACAAAACCACACACATCCAGCCCCGATTAAAACAACCCTATGCCCCAAAAGTCGTCCGTCAGACCCTGACCCACACAGAGGGCCAAGTCACCTGTATGTCTACCCCAAAAATCACCCCTTAAAACCCCAACCAAGCAAACCCTCCTCACCCTTACCCTTCAACAGCATACATACAAATGAAACACACCTCCTATAAGCAATGTTTGTCACCTGACCACCCAAAACGTATCAGTCGTCAAGCCCTCTACCAACTCACATCTACCCTAATAGATCTGCAATCCTCAACTCCCTGTATGATTGATTGAAATCAGTTTCCCATGCTCTCCCATACACTACACGATTTCTGCATTTCGTCCTATAGACGCAAGCAGAAAGAGCTTTGACCCTTTCCCCTGCTCCCAAATCCCTAAGTCTCCATGAACCACATACAAAATCTACTAGATAATACATGAGACCCCTTCGCGTCCGAGGATCAAGTCCCCCGAGGTCCAGAAACATTGCCCTCAAAAACGATATGCCCCCACCCCCCATATAGCTAAACCTCCTCCCGGCCCACTCCCGTATTGGCCCCAAAGATTCACAAAAATATATCCCATGCAATGTAGTATCTACTTCCCCACATATCACACATGCACCATTTCTCACCAAACCCATGCTCACTAAAGAAGCCTTGGACACCACAGCATCATGTAAAAACCTAAACATGAACTCCCAATCCCTAGACCTCAGCTTCAACCCCTTTAATCCCTTCCATATCTCAGCCCAACCATACATTGGATATATCGACGCACATTCAGTCACCTGGTGAGATCCCCCCAAAAGACCTAGCATACCAACGGAGATGTCCAGCGGGTGTATTACCACTATCAAACTCCTTAATATGTCCTTACAGTATACCAGAGACCTGTCATCCCACCATTCACTCATCTCCCGGAGTACCCCCTCCACTCCTTTGTCCCCCGACCTGCCTAACCCACCCCTCCTCACCAGACAACGTTTGAGGTACAGACACAACAGTCTACGTTCTAACCAAATTAATCCCAAACCCCCCAATTTCACACTGTAGCGCACAACATTATGCCCTACCCAATGCCTTCCACCTGCCCACACATACTTAAACACCATTTGTTCCAGAACCTCCACGTCAGCCTGTAATAAAGGGAATATGGTAGCTACATACCACAGCTTACTATAAACCATACTATTCACTATTATTACCCTCTGTCTCAAAGTAACTTCCTTTGCCCTCCAAACCTGCAGTAGGTCCATCGCCCCCGGTATCACCCTACATGAATTCAGTTCTCTTGCCAGACGACAATCCTTCATAAATTCTACCCCACATATCCTCACACTTGAAACGACGTGCCACATCTGACTTCTGCCCAACGTCCCTCCCACCCAAGTGCCTACCTCCAATAATTTTGTCTTACTATCGTTTATTCTCATCTCAGTTGCTCCGCAAAACACACGAATAATATCCCCCACATTTACCAGCCCCTGCTCCGAACCCACAAGCACCGTAGTGTCGTCCACGTACCCGACGATGCCTGTGCGTTCTTTTGCCTTAACAACATTCATCCACACCCCTACCTCAATTAATCTGTAAAAAGGGTCCTGTAAACCCACAAATAATATCTGCGAAAGGGGACAACCCTGCCGCAGACCCCTACTCATTGGAACCAAATCCCCCAATCTACCATTCAATTGTACTCTGACACATGCTCCCCCATACAACCTCTCAACCCACTTCACAATTTCTTCCCCAAAACCCTGCCTTCTCATTATGTCATACAGCACGTCCCTTTCCACACTATCATATGCACCCTTCCAATCTAGAGCCAAAACACCTCCTTTCCCATGCGCAACGTAATCTTTAATCCGCTCAAGACCATTTACCACACTCCTACAGGGTATTCCACCTTGCCCCTCTGCAATCACCTTCCCTAACACTTTCTTTATTCTATTACCTAGTATTTTAGTCAATATTTTATAGTACGCATTCATTAGAATTATAGGCCTATAATTACTCAGAGAATCCTCCTTTCCCCCCTTCCTGACTAAAACTGCAACCCCAATACTACTTTCTCCTTCCCCCAACCCGGCAGACTTCATACAATTCATCAAGCGCACTAGACAGTCCCTCACCGCATCCCAATTCGCCCTATAAAATTAATTTGCTATACCATCTATTCCTGGGGAACTCCCCTTACTCAACCCGTCCACTGCTACCCACACCTCCTCCTCGCTAATAACACCTCCCATAGCCTCTCTATCCCGCTCCTCCAACTTCTCTTGAATGCCTTCCAAAATGAGATTCCTATACTCCAACCCCACATCCACACTACTCATATAACGTGCAAACCATTTATCCACAAATACGCTGACTGCCTCTGTACCCCGAATTACCATACCCTGCTCATAACTCTCCAACCTCTGCTCGACTTTCGTACATTCTATTGTCCTCGCCTCACGTTTTCACCTACAGTGACTCAACACTGTTTTTGATGGCCTATCACCTACTAACATATCATCTATCCCAGCTTTCATGCGGCACGCCTCAAACCGCTCGATCTGTATGTCCCACAACTTGTCCTTTAATACACAGATTTCCCCAGTTTCATGACGACCGCCTTTTTCATAACAACCCTGTAATTGCCCCTCCACATACTTCATCAAACCACATCTCAACCCTGCCTCCTCTCTACCCAACCACTGATAAAACTCCTTAATTCGTGGCTTGCCCACATTCATCCACCACCCTAACATGTTTTCCTGCCTTTCACCCCTCGCCCTAACCTCCCCCACCATTCGCTAAACTGCATTGATTTATCCCCTCCCCCTAGTAATCCTACATTCAATTTCCAATAACCCCTATACCACTTTGCAACGCCTTCCCAATTCAAATCGACTAAAACCCCTCTGTGATCTGAAAATCCAAAGTCTATGGTTTGAACCCTACCCACTACTACCCTATCAGTTACATAAATCCTATCAAGTCTCGCCGCATACCCTTTCCTCACGAAAGTATGATCCACAGGGCCCCCTACACCTACCACATCCTTTAATCGCACACTTCCTAGCAAATCCCGTAAAGCCACCAACTCACACCCTGCCCCTCCAGGCTCTATGTCCCTTTTTCTGATAACACAGTTATAATCGCCCCCGACTACCACCACTCCAGACAAGTCACGAAGGGCATATATCATGAAGTCTCGAATAAAACCCACCTTTACCATTCGTGACTGCTCTGCTGGCATATAGACACCTAAAAAACATACCCTGACCCCTCCCCACGAACCTTCCACTCGAACCACCCTACCCCTCCCACATTCCTCCCAAGACATTAGTCGAAAAGGGCTTGACTCCGAAATCGCAACTGCCGCCCCTCCCTTGAGCCTACCCGAAGACCCTGCAAAAACCCAATACCCTTTCACTCTCAAATCCCTTCCACACCTATAGTTATGCTCCTGGATGAAGGCCACCAGTACGCCAAAACGTCGCAAGGCGTACTCCACCCAGGAGCGTTTAACATCCTCTTTCATACCATTAACATTTATTGTTAGACACTGGAATGCAAGTGCAAAGGTTTGCCCTTCGGCCGAGGGGAAGGCTGCGAACCTGACTTGCCCTTACCCACTCCCTTACCCACATGTTTCCCAACCTTGATGGGGTCTTGACCCACAATGGCATCTAAATCTTTCCTGGCAATCTCCACCAAAGACCTTTTACCCAGTCTCTGTGCTGGCGTAAGAACGTCGTCACTATCAGACTGAGTACCAGCTCTCTTACGGGTTCCCACCACCACTTCCATTCCCGTGGCCCTATCTGACTGATGCACCTCTGCCGACACTATTTCATGTGTTAAACACTGACCGGCCTTATGTGCCTCAACCGATGCCTCAACCACCAGCTCTACCACTTCAACTGCTTCCACCACAGCAACACTGCCTTCCCCAGGCAACACTGGAAGAGGGTCCTCCATAATGCCTCTCAACATCTCCTCCAGAGGTAAATCCTCGCAAGACACAACACCTGTGTTATCCACAACACTCTCACTTGTAGCCTCAGGCACCTGGGGCAAAGTGCAGAAATCCTCCCCTGCCCCATCAACTATTTCACTCCACAAACGCTTTCCTTGCACCTCCTGAGGTACTTTCACCAGGTCCTCCCTGGCTCCCTGACCAGCCGGCTCCCTGCGGGCCGCGTCCTGTCTAGGTATCACTCTTCTCATGCAGTCTGCAGCAACGTGGTTATAGGCTCCACATAGGCGGCAAGTCCTCTGTTGCCCTGGGTATGTCACATAGAGTTGATTCCTGAAGTCAGACATCACCACATATGACAGTATCAGCTTACGTAACGTTATCTTTAGGGAATAAGTCCCTTCATAGAGGCCCAACATGGGTCCCTCACTCCACTTCCCTGCATTCACCGTGTGGATCACTCCATACTCGCTGAAAAGACCACTAATATCCGTCGCATCTGCTTCAAAAGGGACATTCTTGACCTTGATCCAAATATATGTCCTTGATACATCTTTCAATCGAACTTGCATCGTCGAGTTCACCGTATACACCCTGTCCTGGTGCTGATCAACAAGGCGGTCATAAACTGTAGCAGTTAGTAGTTTGACGAAAACTCGGTTGATCCCGTTGAGCGCTATGCCGTATAAGTCCATAATATCCAAGCCGTACACATCGTGCAGAATCATAGGGAGCACCGTAGCAGCCATGGCTGGATGTATGACGCCGGTGACCATGTCAATACACACTGTGTTAGAACGACGTCAGCCAACAGTCTCCATGACAGTAGTTTAAGCAGTTAGCCAATTGCGAACGAGAGTCACCAGGCGGCAGACCAGTGTACAGCACGTCCACCCCCGACCGAAGCAGGGAGGCAACAATACTTGGTGTATTAATTAGTTGCGTGTAACTATTTATATCCAGAATTTGCTTATATCTTTTACATGCCCGCAATGCACAGCATATTAGGGGCTTTTGGCATTTACATCTCATTAATAACTAAGTACTAACTATGTAATTACTATGTATAACTATATCTACCATATATAATTGTACAATGTCTAAATAAAGTATTATTATTATTATTATTATTATTATTACATAGCCCGTTATTTTGCTGTTGAAAACAGATGTTGAAGTCTCCTAATATTACTGTCTCGTCATTGTTATCAAGTCCTGACAAGACTCTCGAAAAGTCCTCTAAGAACTGGTCATGGGTGGGAGGGCGATAACTAGTTCCTACTAAGATGGGTTTGGTCTTGGGTAGCAACACTTCAAACCATAGAATCTAAAGTTTATTGTCATTTAAATCAGGTCTTGGATTATAGGCTAAGTCGTTCTTTATGTAGGCACATACCCCACCACCTTTTCTATTCCTATCTAAGCGTTTTATATTGTAACCTTCAATTTTGACCTCGTCATCAGTCACCGTATCATCCAACCAGGATGAATAGGAGTGAATAGAGACAAATGGTTTTTAATACTTGAAGTGCTGTTGGAGTGTGAGCAAAGTAACATTTATGAAGGGATTCAGGGAAACCGGCAGGCCGGACTTGAGTCCTGGAGATGGGAAGTACATACAGTGTCTGCACTCTTAAGGAGGGGTGTTAATGTTGCAGTTTTATAACTGTAATGTAAAGCACCCCTCTGGCAAGACAGTGATGGAGTGAATGATGATGAAAGTTTTTCTTTTTCGGGCCACCCTGCCTTGGTGGGAATCGGCCGATGTGTTAATAAAAAAAAAAAAAAAAAAAAGACTATTAAAAATATATTATTGTTTACATTCAACAATTAAAAAAAAAACATATTATGAAGAGTAACTAATATATTTTATTTTATTGAGTTATTTAACCCACATATTTAAGATAAATAATTTCCAAAACATCATAAATTTTGAAGTATCAACAAAGATACAACAGCTGGTTTTATTATAGATAACACTGAGAGTTATTGTGTTGTGTGGGTCTTGGGAGAGATATTTAGGTTGACATAGACACTCCTTGTAGGATGGTTACGGTATATTTACAGTATGAGTTGGGGGAGAGTCCAGCCACCGTCTGTCCAGTACTAGGTCTAACGCTAGTGAGGGTGTACGCCTATCTGAGGCTGTGCACATGCGCTGAGCCTCTGACGTCAGCGGGTATCGTGACGTCACACGCAAAGGGACCCGCTGTATAACTATGCTGAATGCTGGTACACTACACAAGTGTACATATGATACTGACACGACAATTGTACTATAATATATGTCAAGTTATTTATCTTTTATTATTAAAATTATGTTAGTTTTTAATTAAACTCAAATAGTATGTGGTCGATAACCATGCCCAGCCCTTCTAGGGCAGGGTAGGTGCCAAGGCTGGAGTTTGCTACCATCTGCAGCTCGTAAGCCTGCCCTTCCCGTTATGGAAGGTGGCGGACCAGACAGGCCTAGCATCTATCTACCTCCATGCCTCGTGCTGGTGGGGAATGTGGCTGGGCCTGGGGTCATTTGGTCCTTCCTATGAGGGGTACCCCCTCCCACGGGAGACATAGGTCTCTGACACTCCCACGCCAGGGAGCTGGAGCCGGGTCGCCATCTGGTAAAGACCTGGGCCGGGAGAATTCCCGGTGAATCAACACCTCCTCCTTCTTCTAGGGCAGGGTAGGTGCCAAGGCTGGAGCTTGCTATCATCTGCAGCTCGTAAGCCTGCCCTTACCGTTAGGGAAGGTGGCAGACCAGAGAGGCCTAGCATCTATCTATCTCCATGCCTCGTGCTGGTGGGGAATGTGGCTAGGCCTGGGGCCAGTTGGTCCCACCGCTGAGGAGTATCCCCTCCAATGGGAGACATAGGTCTCTGATACTCTAACGCCAGGGAGCCGGAGTCGGGTCGTCATCTGGTAAAGACCCGGGATGGGAGAATTCACGGTGAATCAACACCTCCTCCTCCTCCTCCTCAAATATGTTTTATAAGACTAACACCCAGGATGCCACCCACACCAGTCAACTAACACCCAGGATGCCACCCACACCAGTCCACTAACACCCAGGATGCCACCCACACGAGACCACTAACACCCAGGATGCCAAACACACTAGTCCATTAACACCAATGATGCCACCCACACCAGTCCAGTAACACCAAGGATGCCACCCACACAAGTCCACAAACACCAAAGATGCCACCCACACCAGTCCACTAACACCCAGGATGCCAAACACACCAGTCCATTAACGTGGCCTAGTGGTTAAAGCTCTAGCTTCATGCACGGAGGGCCCGGGTTCAATTCCCGGTGGGGTGGAAACATTTTGAAGTGTTTCTTTACACACACACACATACAGGGAGGCAACAACGGGTCATGGTGCATGATGAGGTATCACAGTGGGCGCCTGTGATGAGCGGTGTACCGCAGGGGTCAGTCCTAGGACTCGTGTTATTCTTGGTATATGTAAATGACATGACGGACGGGATAGACTCAGAAGTGTCTCTGTTCACAGATGATGTGAAATTAATGAGGAGAATCACATAGGAAGAGGACCAAGCAGGACTTCAAACAGACCTGGACAAGCTTGACATCTGGTCTAGCAACTGGCTTCTCTAATTCAATCCCACCAAATGCAAAGTCATGAAGATCGGAGAAGGGCAAAGAAGACCGCTGACAGAGTACAGGCTAGGCGGACAAAGGCTACAAACCTCGGCAAAGGAGAAAGACCTTGGGGTGAGTATAACGCCAAGCACGTTTCCGGAGGCACACATCAACCAGATAACTGCGGCAGCATATGGGCGACTGGCAAACCTAAGATTAGCGTTCCGTTACCTTAACAAGGAATCGTTCAAGACACTGTACACCATGTACATCAGGCCCATACTAGAATATGCAGCACCAGTCTGGAACCCACACCTGGTCAAGCACGTAAAGAAACTAGAGAAAGTGCAAAGGTTTGCAACAAGGTTAGTTCCACAACTCAGGGAACTCTCCTATGAAGAAAGGTTGAGGAGGAAAGAAAGGTCAGAAGAGACATGATAATGACATACAAAATACTGCGGGGAATCGACAAGGTAGACAGTGTCAGGATGTTCCAGAGAGGGAACACAGAAATAAGGGGACACAACTGGAAGCTGAAGACTCAGATGAGTCAAAGGGATGTTAGGAAGCATTTCTTCAGCCATAGAGTAGTCAGGAAGTGGAATAGTCTAGAGAAAGATATAGTGGAGGCAGGAACCATACATAGTTTTAAGACAAGGTATGATCAAGCTTATGGAGCAGGGAGAGCAGAGACCCAGTAGCGGACAGCGAATAGGCAGGGCCAGGAGCTGAGTCTCGACCCCTGCAACCACAATTAGGTGAGTACAATTAGGTGAGTACATACAACAGCCTAGTGTCAAATCGACATGTGCCTAGGACAAAATGGTAACTAACTAGCTAACCAAGGATACCACCCACACCAGTCCACTAACACTCAGGATGTGACTCACACCAGTCCACTAACACCCAGGATGTGACCCACACCAGCCCACTAACACCCAGGATGTGACTCACACCAGTCCACTAACACCCAGGATGTGACTCACACCAGTACACTAACACCCAGGATGTGACACACCAGTACACTAACACCCAGGATGTGACTCACACCAGTTCACTAACACCCAGGATGTGACTCACACCAGTCCACTAACACCCAGGATGCGATCCACACCAGTTCACTAACACCCAGGATGTTACCCACACCAGTCCACTAACACCCAGGATATGACTCACACCAGTCCACGTACACCCAGGATGTGACTCACACCAGTCCACTAACACCCAGGATGATCCACTGACCTACCCCAGCATCCATTGATCTTCCCCAGCATCCAATGACCTATCCCAGCATTCACTGATGTACCCCAGCATCATCTATGGAGGTTCCTCAGTAAATGTTAAATAATCATCTTGGTTTACAACCTGATTTCCTCTCCATCTTACAGATGTTTCTCCTCCATTATTACAGCCAGGAAATAATTATAATTAATAATATCAGGGAGAAATTATACTTATTTAATGTTTTTGTTTTTATATATGTATTATAAATTTATAACCCTAAGGTTTCCAAAATTTAGGAGATACGGAGAGATGCAATTTAATCTTAGTTTTATAATATAAGCAATTAATTACTTGTTTTGTCTAACTTTAAAATGTTATATAAGTCCTTTTTAAGTACTTTATAGTTTCACATTAGTTTAAAGATTTAAAAAAAAAGTTCTAATTGGCATTTATTTCTTAAGTGAGAATTGAGATGTTTCCAAATGTATAATATAATTCATTTATACGTAATAAGACAATATTAAAAAAATATTATTGTTTACGTTCAATAATTAAAAAAATAACATATTTTAAGACTAACTAATATATTTTATTTTATTGAGTCATTTAACCCACATATGTATTTAAGACAAGTAATTTCCAAAATAGTATCATTAATTTTGAAGTGTCAACAAAGATACAGTAGCTGGTTTTATTATAGATAACACTGAGAATTATTGTACAATAATACATGTACAAATACACCTCCACCCCTCACGTCCACCTCCACTACTACACCCCACCCCTCACCTCCACGACCAGCAATGGTCTATTTGTAGGAACTGTTGTAACAACATACAAGGAACTTATAGTGACAAGAAAACTGACGGTGACTACAGCGAAATGGACCAAATATGACCAAAAGAGGAGACCGGCATTCAAATACCAGACCCGCTACCAGACGTACAATCCTGACAAACAACGTTTTCCACTACACTGAAGTGACTGACTCCCATATCATCTGCACAGTGTTAATGTGAAGTCAACATAAGGGAAAACCTAATCAACAAAATACAAGGAAACTGACAGGTCTGTAATGTAGTGTAGTGTCGATTTTTTTCCCCTCAGTGCCAGGTGAGGGGTGGAAGTGATCATTTAAACATGGCTGACTGACATTCAATCACCAGCTACTGCCAGATGTACAACTACGAAGCGACATTCTAATTATACTGACAGTACCTGACCATCATATCAACTGCAGCAGTGTTAATGGGAGGGAAACACAGGAGAAACCGATAAATCTACAAAACAAACTCCAGGAAACTGTCAGGCTATACCAGCGGTTCTCCCTCAGTGCTAAATGTGGGAAAGAAGTGAATAGTTAACTAACCAAGGATATTTTTAATAGCGGACTTCCATATTAATGACCAGTGTACATTAGGAGGGAAACATAGGAGAAAACGCCAAATCTAACGACAAAACTCCAAGGAATCTGTCAGGGGCAGTGGCCGTTTTTTACACTCACTGCTTTTAAAAATGGCTGACACATCAACTCTACGAGGAATAGCAACAACGACGAGCCCCGCTATATGGGATTGATGGGGCTGTGTGCGGACATCGCCTTTGAAAAACTTTTTTTTACACTGCCAGGATGGAAATGAGTTAGAAGTGTGATAGGGAAAGCCGGACTATGAAGTGAGGAGTGATGGGAGTTTACGAAGTAAGGGGACAAGTGAGGGGTAATCCGGGTATGTGATAACAGAAAATTTACTAGTAACCAGTGGTGATTTCTAGAGTCGATACTAGGCATTGCTAGGTGTCTGATAGGATCAGTGGTTTCTTTTTAATAAAAAGTAAAGAAAAGAAAACAAATTTCTGTTGTGAAATGATAAAGAGTGAAGAGTAACTATGGCTGGCATCAGAGGGGTTCAGGCTGCCATAATGATATTTATCATTATTGTGCATTTCTCGAAAGAAGGAAATCAGTCATGGGGTCTGGAAAAGGAGAATGAGGTGATAGCTCCCTGGAAAGTGAAAGCCCAACAGTGGCCATCATACCAGAAACGTAAGTGCCACTATCGCCGCAAGGTTTGGCAACCCCACATCTCCAAAACAAAACAGTGGCGCACAGCTTTTATAGTGGCGCTATTAAGTGGCGATATTCATACTAATCCAGGACCTCAATCTATGGTACAGGTGCAAAACAGACAGATAAGTCATGGTGATAATGACGGTCTAGTTGCTAGTAATGATAACAACACTATATGTAATGCACAGACAATAGAACCATTATTATCTCAGACACCACCAGACATTTGTATATGTACTAAGGTACGAAAGAAGAACAGTAAACATACCATATGTAAGAGATGTATGGGGTGGGTGCATAATGGATGTGTGTTCAATTATGGTAATGGTGTCAGATTTCATTTTGTTTGTAACAAATGCACTTTGGCACAGTTACCCTTTAGCAATGATGACATTCATTTTCCTATTTTTAATGCTAATGACCCCTTGCCATTTATTGATGATTATGATTGTCTTAGGAAAACAGGCCTTCACTTTATTCATGTCAACGCAAGATCACTTCTTCCAAAATTGGCAGAGATTAGGATTCTAGCTAACAGAACTAGAGCGGCAGTTATATCCATCTCGGAATCCTGGTTGGATGATACGGTGACTGACGACGAGGTCAAAATAGAAGGTTACAATATAAAACGCTTAGATAGGAATAGAAAAGGTGGTGGGGTATGTGCCTACATAAAGAACGACTTAGCCTATAATCCAAGACCTGATTTAAATGACAATAAACTGGAGATTCTATGGTTTGAAGTGTTGCTACCCAAGACCAAACCCATCTTAGTAGGAACTAGTTATCGCCCTCCCACCCATGACCAGTTCTTAGAGGACTTTTCGAGAGTCTTGTCAGGACTTGATAACAATGACGAGACAGTAATATTAGGAGACTTCAACATCTGTTTTCAACAGCAAAATAACGGGCTATGTAAAAGATATAAGCAAATTCTGGATTTAAATAGTTACACGCAACTAATTAATACACCAACCCGGATCACACAGTTCTCAGCTACCCTAATTGACCACATACTTTGTAACCGCCCTGAGAACATTAGTCAGTCAGGGGTCATTACCACAGGTCTTAGTGATCATTTCATCATTTACTGTACCAGGAAAATTACTAGGGAACGGATAGGCCTTCACAAGACAATAAAGGTTAGGTCAACTAGAAACTACAGTAAAGAAACACTGGTAAATATGCTACACAATTGTGACTGGTCAGTGATAACAAGTTGCACGGACGTAAATGATGCCTGGGAAAAATTTAAAACAATGTTCACTGCCATCCTTGATAATATTGCACCAGTTAAAGAAGTTAGGATTAAACGAAGAACTGAACCCTGGATGACTACTGAGATATTAGATAATATGAAATTCAGAGACCAGTTGATAAAAAGATTTAAGGCAGACAGACAGGATATTGCAGCACTAAATGAATTCCAAAGGGTGAGGAACAGAGTGCAGAGGCTTATAAAAGGCGCAAAGGCAAGACACTATTGCTCAAAGATCGAAGAGTACAAGAATAACCCTAGAAAGCTCTGGCAACAACTCAAACAGTTGGGGTATAGCCATAAACCCGTAGATAGATCTAACATAGTTCTAAATGTCGATAACGAGGTATGCCACGAAACAACTAAAGTGGCAAATTGTTTTAATTCATACTACACAACTGTCGCATCAACACTAGTAAGTAAGCTACCAGCTGCATCAAATACCTTTAACACAGACTCTGATAAATTTAAAACATACTATACCAATAAAGGGTAACTCCAAACAGTTGTCAACTAGTAAGTGTATCTCATGACTTCGTGCAAAAAGAACTAAGCAGGTTAAACCCAATTAAGAGCACCGGCCCAGATAACATCCCGTCTAAGTTCCTAAAAGATGGTGCCTCTGAACTGGCAATCCCCATTGCTCACATACTAAATTTGTCCATCACCACTAATACAGTGCCAGAGGGGTTCAAGGAGGCCAGAGTTACTCCTATCTTCAAGAAAAATAGTAGGTCTGATGTCAGCAACTATAGGCCTGTTAGTATATTCAGTGTAATATCCAAAATTCTAGAGAGGGCGGTGTACTGTCAAGTAGTTAAATATCTTAGTGACAACAACATTCTTCATAGTTACCAATCAGGCTTTAGGAGATCTTACTCAACCGACACCTCCTAATTAATCTGATGGATTACATGAGAACTGAAATGTCTATAGGGAACCTCATAGGAATGGTAACTTTAGACTTGCAAAAGGCCTTCGATACTGTCAACCACAATATATTATGTAAGAAACTTCAAGCTATCGGCATAGGTTCCACAGACTGGTTTAAGTCCTATCTTAGCAACAGGAAACAAATTGTCAAAATCAACAAAACGGAATCAGAACCACTGCCGATAGCATGTGGAGTTCCCCAAGGTAGTATTCTGGGTTCTTTATTATTCCTGTGTTATGTAAATGATATGCCCATCAGTGTCAAGTGCAAACTCCTACTGTATGCGGATGACAGTGCTCTGTTAGTGTCAGGTAAAGACCCACAAGATATATCTAATGTATTAACACTGGAACTGGAGTCCTGCAGCAAATGGTTAGTAGACAACAAACTATCGTTACATCTCGGGAAAACAGAAGCCATACTCTTTGGCACGAAATATAAACTGAGCAGGGTAAATAATTTTAATATCCGGTGTAATGGGGAATCCATCACTTCAGTTTCCTCAGTAAAATATCTGGGAATCCCCTTTGACCCATGCATGTCAGGAGAATTGATAGGTAACAGTGTAGTAAAGAAAGCGAATGCCAGACTGAAGTTCCTCTACAGACAAGCACAGTGTCTACCTACTGAGGCTCGCAGGACCCTATGTCTTGCCCTTATACAATGTCATATGGACTACGCTTGCTCTTCATGGTACTCTGCCTTGACAAAAAAACTGAAAGATAAGCTGCAAATCACCCAGAACAAAATGGTAAGATTCATCCTGGACCTGGGTCCAAGAGAACATGTAGGCCTGGATGAATTACAACAATTGGATATGCTGAATATTGAAAACAGAGTAAAACAACTTAAATTAAATCAAGTTTATAAAATTGCTCACAAACAGTGTCCAGAATATCTTGCTGCCAATTTTGTCAAGGCTGGGAACCAAAGCAGTCATAGTACTAGGGGAAGAGAGCACAACTTTGTAGTTCCCACAGTCAGTGGCCAGGCTTCAAACACCTTTTATTGTACAGCAATAAAGGAATGGAACAGACTGCCTGCACATGTCAAAGCCAGTCACAGCATGAGCCAGTTCAAGAAGAGAACCAAAAAGTACCTAATGAATGTAGCGACAGAAAGGGAGGAGAATGATTTTTAATTTTTTTAGATAACACACATGTATATGTAAATAACTCTTTTTACCTTATTCCTAGTATACATATATCCTTTATAATATAATGACATATATATCCTACAATGTAAAAATTAAGTATAAAAAGGACCCCAATGGAAATAAGTCACTCTGTCTGACTTTTTTGGGTTATCCTAGGTTCTCTACACATATGCTGCTATGTATGATAATGTATGTAAATGTATTTGTGTATACCTGAATAAACTTACTTACTTCTTACTTAACCTCAACTGTATGTTTTATAAGACTAACACCCAGGATGCCACCCACACAAGTCCACTAACACCCAAGATGCCACCCACACAAGTCCAATAACACCCAAGATGCCAAACACACCAGTCCATTAACACCAAGGATGCCACCCACACCAGTCCACTAACACCAAGGATGCCACCCACACAAGTCCACTAACACCAAGGATGCCACACACACCAGTCCACTAACACCCAGGATGCCACCCACACCAGTCCACTAACACCCAGGATGCCACCGACACCAGTCCACTAACACCCAGGATGCCACCCACACCAGTCCACTATCACCCAGGATGCCACCCACACTAGTCCACTAAAACCCAGGATGCCACCCACACCAGTCCACTAACACCCAGGATGCCACCCACACCAGTCCACTAACACCCAGGATGCCACCCACACCTGTCCACTAACACCCAGGATGCCACCACAAAAGTCCACTAACACCCAAGATGCCACCCACACCACTCCACTAACACCCAGGATGCCACCCACCCAGTCCACTAACACCCAGGATGCCACCCACACCAGTCCAGTATCACCCAGGATGCCCCCCACACCAGTCCACTAACACCCAGGATGCCACCCACACCAGTCCACTAACACCCAGGACGCCAACCACAACAGTCCACTAAAAACCCAGGATGCCACCCACCAGCCCAAATAACACCCAGGATGCCACCCACACCAGTCCACTAACCCCCGGATGCCACCCACACCAGTCCACTAACACCCAGGATGCCACCCACACCAGTCCACTAACACCCAGGATCCACCCACAACCCACTAACACCCAGGATGCCACCCACACCAGTCCACTAACACCCAGGATGCCACCCACACCAGTCCACTAACACCCAGGATGCCACCCCACCAGTCCACTAACACCCAGGATGCCACCACACCCAGTCCACTAACACCCAGGATGACACCCACACCAGTCCACTAACACCCAGGATGCCACCCACACCAGTCCACTAACACCCAGGATGACACTCCACCCAGTCCACTAACACCCAGGATGCCACCGACACCAGTCCACTAAAACCCAGGATGCCACCCACACCAGTCCATATCACCCAGGATGCCACCCACACCAGTCCACTAACACCCAGGATGCCACCCACACCACTCCACTAACACCCAGGATGCCACCCCACCAGTCCACTAACACCCAGGATCCCACCCACACTCGTCCACTAACACCCAGGATGCCACCCACACCAGTCCACTAACACCCAGGTTGCCACCCACACCAGTACCAACACCCAGGATGCCACCCACACCAGTCCACTAACACCCAGGATGCCACCCACACCAGTCCACTAACACCCAGGATGCCACCCACACCAGTCCACTAACACCCAGGATGCCACCCACACCTGTCCACTAAAACCCAGGATGCCACCACAAAAGTCCACTAACACCCAGGATGCCACCCACACCACTCCACTAACACCCAGGATACCACCCACACCAGTCCACTAACACCCAGGATGCCACCCACACCAGTCCAGATCACCCAGGGATGGCACCCACCAGTCCACTAACACCCAGGATGGCACCCACACCAGTCCACTAACACCCAGGATGCCACCCACACCAGTCCACTAACACCCAGGATGACACCACACCAGTCCACTAACACCCAGGATGCCACCCACACCAGTCCACTTAACACCCAGGATGACACTCACCAGTCCACCTAACACCCAGGATGCCACCACACCAGTCCACTAAAACCCAGGATGCCACCACACCAGTCCACTATCACCCAGGATGCCACCACACCAGTCCACTAACACCCAGGATGCCACCCACACCACTCCACTAACCCAGGATGCCACCCACACCAGTCCACTAACACCCAGGATCCACCCACACCAGTCCACTAACACCCAGGATGCCACCCACACCAGTCCACTAACACCCAGGTTGCCACCCACACCAGTACATAACACCCGGGATGCCACCCACACCAGTCCACTAACACCCAGGATGCCACCCACACCAGTCCACTAACACCAGGATGCCACCCACACCAGTCCACTAACACCCAGGATGCCACCCACACCTGTCCACTAAAACCCAGGATGCCACCACAAGTCCACTAACACCCAGGATGCCACCCACACCACTCCACTAACACCCAGAATACCACCCACACCAGTCCACTAACAACCCAGGATGCCACCAAAGTCCAGTATCACCCAGGATGGCACCACACCAGTCCACTAAACCCAGGATGGCACCCACACCAGTCCACTAAACCCAGGATGCCACCCACACCAGTCCACACACCCAGGATGCCACCCACACCACTCCACTAACACCCAGGATGCCACCCACACCAGTCCACTAACACCCAGGATGCCACCCACACCAGTCCACTAACAACCCCAGGATGCCACCCACACCAGTCCACTAACACCTAGGATGCCACCCACACTAGTCCACTAACACCCAGGATGCCACCACACCAGTCCACTAACACCCAGGATGCCACCCACACCAGTCCACTAACACCCAGGATGCCACCACACCAGTCCACTAACACCCAGGATGCCACCCACACTAGTCCACTAACACCCAGGATGACACCCACACCAGTCCACTAACACCCAGGATGCCACCCACACCAGTCCACTAACACCCAGGATGGCACCCACACCAGTCCACTAACAACCAGGATGCCACCCACACCAGTCCACTAACACCCAGGTTGCCACCCACACCATTCCACTAACACCCAGGATGCCACCCACTTTTTTTTTTTTTTTTTTTTTTTTTTTTTTAACACATATATACATAAAAATTTCAATAATCAAACAAAAGATAGGGAACAATACAGAATAAATACTAAAACCGTTAAACTTAAGACAAACATAGCAAAACATCAACTTTATCCTACATGATTGCCACAGATACCTGGGAAACCCCTTTACCCAAACATGCAATGTCGGTTGCCCAAACCAATCCTTCCTAACCCCCAACCAGCCACATAAATGCAAAACGCCAGCACATCACCCCCGACAAACCTACTATTTTTAACATTAGATTACATACTACATCCTAGAGGAAAACCCCATGCGTCCATGCCCCCCTATGACCCCCAACCAACATCACTCCAAGTCTGAGTCAAACACACCTGAACATTTACCACAACCCCATCCCAGAAGTCCAAACGGACACCACGATCACCCCTGTCCCAACCCACCCCAGCTTCAACCCTGTATACCCACGCCTAACCAACCACACATCAATAAACCATACTATACCCTAGTCAACCCCTTCCGGATATACCCAACCCCCCCCTTCCCCCCAACCCGACCAGTCCCCCCGAATGGTTCCCAACCCCAAAACCTTAAAGGGACACCACCGTCAAGTTCTGTAACCCCAAGAAGCCTCAACCCAAGTTCTCCCATACAAACCCTGATTCCTACATTTCGTCCGTAAAAATGTGCCGCCAAGGCAGAACCCGCCCCACCCTCCTGCGCATACCCCACGACACATATATGAAATCAACACCAGGTACATTAAACTTCTACGAATTTTCCTCAAACCCACCAATACCCAGGCTTAAACCCCCTAACATCGAAAGCCCACCCCCAAACCTACACTCCTCATGACTCTTCCAAACCATTCCCGATCCCCGCCTAAATCTTCACAAAAAACACCGCATGGAGACGTACCCAAAACCCCACATC